>RHLP01000744.1:0-36653 GCA_003719405.1 Aspergillus incahuasiensis
CGAGACTGGCGTCCCCTTCATCGCTGAGGTTGCCGACGCTGGAGACGCCGTCGTCCGCCTCGCTCATCTTGTCCGCGTCAAACGCATCGCTCCCGCTGGCCCATGTAGTCCTGGCGCCCACGCTGCCCGTTGCGCTGGCGCTTCCAACGGTGCTTCGCTCCTTGATGCCCGCGCCGGTGTCGGAGTAGCCCGGTGTGTATGGGAACGACGGAGCGTTGGGCTGGTGTGCGCCGCCGGCCCGTGCGGTGGCCACCCGCTCTAGACCGGCTAGGCGGGAGATGCGATCGGCGCGCTCGGCTTCCAGGGTGGTGGTTGAGCTCATGGAGGTGTTGGAGGAGTGGTGCCCATGGTGGCCGTGGGGGAAGGGCTGGCCTTGGTGGCCGTCTTTGATGGCAGTGGTGGAGAGCGCGGAGAGGGAGGTGGTGGTGGAATTGGGGGTCCCGCTGGGTGGACGTTAGCTTATCGCATCGCTGCTAACTAATCGGGCAGAGCACACTCACGGTCCCATCTCAGATGGAGTCACCGGGTCGGAGGGAGGAGGGGGGAGGTTGATCAAGGTTGGAGTAGTCATAGCTATATGCACAATGTGCGTCTGGAGTCTAGATTGTGGTCAAAACTGCAGGGCAGATTGGATCGAAATCGGCGGGTGGTCGAGTCGATTTAGTAGAGTTTGAACTATAGTTGGGCAGTAGATTAGGCCGAAGTAGGTGGTGTTGCAAGAGACGGAGTCCACAGTCTGAGAGATGAAGATAGAGAGTCGCAAGGGAGTAACGACTAGGACAAAGGAGGCAGAGCAAGCAATATGCGCAAGAAAGCCGCAGAGCTGCAGTTGGCTGTGCGCACGCCGCGGGTTTAGAGTTTCAGATCCGAGGGCGATGTGGTGGAGGCGTCACAGGCACGCGAGGCGATCTGCTCTCAACTGCTGGCGGGCAACAACTGGATACTTCTTCACTAGGATGTAGAGTGCAGCTCAAGGTGTTTCAATTTCTTTATAGTATTCCAGGCCATCGAGGATGCTAAAAGCAGTCAAGTGAGGCGGCAGAGGGTCCTGTCCAATATAAGTGATGACGTCATCACATTAGCTGGACGCTTCACTTCCCCTGAAACTAATCACGATGAAGCAAAGACGGAGAACGATGTGAGATTAACGCTTGTCTTAGAAGGCACTACCCCTGCAACTGGGACGTGATTTTTGTTGGCGTAAAGCTTGTCAGTTGGCTGAGTAGCGTCGCGAGGATGCCTCGGACCTACCTATGATATGATGGAGGCCGAGTCTTTATAAAGCACAAGTACAAAATATTGGCAAGACTCTGAGTAATTGCGGTATATGATAAGAATCTACGAGTATCTTGCGCATTATTTCAGGAAACAAAGAGCTCTTAGCATACTGAAGGTATCTAGCGTAGCCATCAATAGGTGCAAATATATATTTCACCCCCAACCTCCAAAGACAAGCCTATCTATCTTTTGGCTACACCACAACCAATCCATGATACAGACACAGACTACCTCTAGGGTACCCTCTAAGCCTCCCCAAAGAACACATCATCAAACAACACTCTCCCCGTATAACTACTTCCGGAGAACGTACAGCCCGCCACAACATTCAGTCGATCCTCGGCCGTGGTAGGCACATACCAGCCCTCCAGCTGCACCCACTCGTCGGGCGTATCCAACAGATTCGCGATCGCGCCGCCCGCGGCGGTCGCATTATTCCCGGCGTAGACATACAGGGAGCAGTAGTTCGCGCCAAACTCGCCCTTTGTGCGCGTCGCCAGGGACACGCTGTAGTTTGTGCCGGGGACAAGGTTGGACAGGGCCTGCGAGATGGTGTTGCCGCGGTTTCCGACGGCGGTTTGGAGGTCCCTGTTTATTTCATTGTTACGTTGTTAAAGGAGGCTAGGCTTGTATGGAGGAGAGCGAGTGGGGTTACAGTACAGGTAGTATTCGCCGCTGTAGGGAGTGTAGTCGGCGTTGGAGGCGACGACGGCGGCGACGTTTGCGGCGGAGGGAATCCACGGCGAGAGAGAGCTGGATTCGAAGCCGGGGTTTGTGAGGAGGTTTACAGACATTTTATATGACTGTACTATATAGCTTTTGGAGAGGGTATTGGTGGACTAAGTTGATTGAGAAAGGCCTTGCGTCTGAGAAGGGATAGATGAGGACTCAGGGCTCTTGCGGGGACATGATCTGATTTATTTATACTCCTCAACGGCGAGGGATCTGAAACAAGGGCCGGAAGAGCATGGCCGATTGGGGCTGATTTTCCATGGTGGCAATTGCTAGTGCTTAGCTTGATCAGCGAGGCATGCACTGAATCAGCAGAACATGCGAGGTGAGTGTGGAGTGGGAGCTGGAAATAGTAGTATAGCTGGGACTCCGGGTCATTCATAGAATGCTTGTATACGAGAATAGGTCATTGAATATAGGGAGAGTATGGCACTGATTGGTATGATTGGTGAGAGGGCTCGGACTCTGATGTAGTAAATACTAGCGGAAGTAATACATGCCGTTATCCGATGCCCTGCAAGCTCATTGCTTGCCTCATCGAGAGGACTGGTACTCAAGATAGAGATCCTGATAGCATCAATGTAGTCCGCCGGACCTCTCTGGCCTTGGAAAGTCAGTTCCCGTACGCACTAGATCAGTCAGCCAGCTTCATGATATAGAGTAGATAAGACCTACTGCATCAACCTCAAGTATGACGCACTGATCGCGCGATCCTGCTTAGTCCAGTGCCCATCGACCGATGAATCACAGCTCCCCAAACTCCTCACAACAGTCAGCGTCTCAGAAACCGAGCCCGGGCTCTGGTCCACCGGGAGCCCAGACGCGTCCAAACCCATCAGGACCCCCTTCTCTGCCATCTTCATAGCCCAAAGCAAGTTATAGGGCGCGTTTGGGAACGCCTCATCTGGTCGCCAGTCCACAACCCGCTCGTCCCTCGTGACTTTGTACTGCGTTTCCGCCACGAGGATCTGCTTGCCTCTTCCTGGGCTACTGCTTTTGTCTCTGATGTAGAGCACTGTCTTGACCTGCGCGTCAACAAACCAGTTGTTGATGTGGCAGGAATGGAACAGGGCTGGCATGCCGGTAGTTAGTAGCGGTGCAGCAGTCTTGCACAGATATGTTGCGCTTGCTGCTGTTGATTCAGAAGGAGATCCGAATGCGTCATAAGAAACGGGAACAAACTCCTTTCCCAGAGACCCGGTCAAGGTATATTCTTTGTTTTTCTTGAGCAGCCTTAAGCATCGCACGACGCGCTGCTTATCGGCATGTGTCAGACATGCACATGGACAAAGGTCCACCACTCCAGCTTCCAAAGAACAAAAGTCTCGGTAGTATACCGGCCCATGGTATGCCGACTCAGCGAAGTGCCCTCGCGGATGCAGCTTCATGCACTTAACGCAGTACTTGACGCGACCGTCCTGGAGCCGTTGGAGGAACCGCCGGCGGACGCGGCCAAAAGTGTGTTCATCGAGCTTGGGCCCAAGCGAGGCAAGCTGGTAGTCGTGCTCAGGGAGCTGGAGCTGGCGTAGGCGGGGAAAGCGGAAAAGTTCGTTTTCGAGGACGGATGCGAAGACCATGTAGAGTGGCTTGCAGGTCAGTACGAGACAGGCTTGGTCGACTGGTGAGAGGTAGGAGAGGATTCGGTGGAGGCATGAGGTCGGGATGGTGGGAAGCGAAAGGCGTTGACGTTGGTGTTGGCGTTGGCGTCGGCGCGAGTATCGGTCACATAGCTTGGAGACTTGAAGCATCATTGTTTCCCCCAAGGTTGGGAACATCGCTGACCCGGACCCGCTCGAGGGCCTGAATCTGTGAGGGTGCGGGGGTTCGAACATGATGGTGGGTGGTGTGGGAAATGGAAAGCTGGTCGAGGGCCTTTTATAAGACGGAGACGGGTTCCGTGATGACGAAGATGATTGTGTGGTTGTGGTTGTGTGATCACTCGAGTAATGAATCATAACAGAGTTTAGTGGAAAGTTTGGGTATAGACTTTCGGTTACCGGATTGCTTGAGAAACAGCATCGGACACACTTTACTCGGATCCAGCTTGTCTGTACCTGCTGCAATTGATAACATGACATGAGAGACCGCTGGAAGTTCAAGATGCAATCCATGGAAAACCCGCCGGTGTCAACCACTGCTCACACGGGACATCGAAGAACAGCCCTCCTAGTTCTGGAAACGCACTCAAGATCGCTTCTTCCTCGCTCACGGGACTCATCTGCTGGGGTTGGCCAGAATTAATATCCTCGGCAACAGGCGTCAAATGCCGCACAACTGGCTCAAGGATAGCCGAAGCCTTTGAGCAAACAGCGCTTCTCGGCGCATTGCTAACAAGAAGATGAACGCAACGGAGGAGTAAATTTATTGTCAATACTTTCGACTGTCCATTTAGCTGCCCGTTTCCGTGAAGAATGAGCAGGGTCGTGATGGAGAAGAATGCGTAAAACGAGCCTAGACCATCGACATACCATCTATAGCATTGGAAGGCCGGGTCAGAGGCTAGTTTCTCAAAATTGGAGAGGATGGTAGACGCAGCGTGCTCGCACCGCTCGGGACTTGGAGTGAGAGGCGTGCTGGTGCTAGCCGTTGGGAGGCAGGGACGGTGGAGGAGAAGAGTGAGGTGGTTCGTGTAGTTGGCGAGGATGTAGTAGTGAGCTTGATGATACGGTTCTAGCTGGTCGAACGGTCGAGCCGCAAAACGTACAAAGTGGGATTGCTGCTCGTAGGAAATTCTTGTATCGAGGGCAGACATTTTTGAGTGATCCGCGGGGGCTGAGAGCTGACAGATGTCAAAGGCGAGATTGTATAGGCGGAATTTGTACAAGAGGTACGTCATTTTCGTGGGTTGTCCTGACGGGTCATCGTTGGGTACTTGGTCAAACGTAAGGTCTTCATCTTCAATGTCTGCTGGAAGGTCGACATGCGAGTCGATGCGGAACGGCATCAAGTTACCGAGACACGTGTTTTGGATCGTGTACAGCATTTGCAAAGCAGCCCAGCACCGGCGACGCTCTTCTGCCTCGATACGGCCCACGTTAAGCCGCGACGGGTCAACAGCGCACCCGATGGCAACGGCAATATGAAGAGTCGTCCCAAGGAGAGACCAAGCAGGCCCTTGCGCATGGTTGGTCGCGTATATGAGTAAGACGAGAGACTGCACGGTGCAGAGATTATGCCGGAACATGAAATTGTCAGCGACCAGACAGCGCATTGCCGCTCCTCGGTACTTCGCTGAGAGATTGCGGATATTTGCCCCTGGCGATGGGTCGCGGCCGAGGTGCATCAGCAAGGGGTTGCTATCGTCCAGTGCAGTGACAGAGAGACTGAGGACGACGAAAAGCAGAGCGAGGAACGGAAGAGAAACTGCTTTTGGATTCTGTTTGTACTCTTCGTACTTGGCGTGAAAGGTTGGATCGTGCAGAACATGGAAGAGAGGCGAGAAGACCATAAAGTAAGCCGTCTTGAGCTCTTCTAACTGCGGAAGGGGAGGAAGCATGTCCAGGAGTTCATCGGAGACGGCAGTCGGGCCTGGTTGCTCGAGAAATGGAAATCCTGTCGGACAGCCTGGGGTCGATTCGTGCATTGCATCAATGAGACTTGAGTCGCCGACATCGTTGGACGGTACAAAACGGACATGGTTCGAAGCAGTCGCGACCAGATGGCCTGACTGACGGGCGGGCTCGCTGGGAGGTGTGATTTCGACCGCGTACTGGTGCGAAGAAGCCGGACTGGAGACTGGAGAAGGGAGGCGGGTTTCATTTCGTTCGCTGAGCAGTGCGGTGGTGACTGCAATGTTTTGTCTAAGGAGACCTTCCAGAACAGAACTGTTTCCCAACACCGGTCTTTCCGGGCCTGGAGATAGAGCTTCGAGGGTGTCCTGGCGGCGAAATCGACAGCTGGAGGCATAGCCGCGGCGAAGGCAAGTGTCACACGGAGATTGGTAGGTCGATGTGATGCATCTGATTTTGCGCTGGCGGCAGTTCTCGCAACTGAGCGGGATTCGTTTCGACGACATATCTCGGGTTGTGTATGTGGGAGTGAACGGATCTCAGGATGTGGCTGGGAGGTTGAACAACTGGGGTTGGCCCTTTGGCCGGGAGTTGCTTAGGGAGCGGGGGAGCGCCAATTTATGAGTGTCGGCCCCTAACTCTAGGCATGCGGGGGACCCCACTGGACACGCTATAAATCTGCTAGTCATCACGAGTACCGATGTTATTATACACGAGAAAGATTATATATACTGGACATTGGTATCATTAAACATAAACTCAATACGCCTTCTGCATCGGTGCCACAATCTCCAACTCATCAATCGCCTGCGTAATCCGCTGCGTGAGTTCCTGGCTCGCCGCAAGATCGAGCGCAAGAAGCTCCTTCTTCCCAGCCTTGTGCACCCTCCCATTAATCATAATAACATTTAGCTTCGAATGGTCCTGCAAGATCGTGATATCGTCCAGTGGATCTCCATTAACAAGGACGCAGTCTGCGAAATTACCGGCCTTGATCTGGCCCATCTCGTGCTCGCGCATGAAGAGTTTGGCGACGCCGTATGTGGCGGCGATGATGGCCTCGTGGGGTGTGAAGCCTAACAGCTTTGTGAAGTGCTCTAGATCTCGCGCGTACGTACCATGCGGAGTCCAGGCGAAGCCATAGTCTCCGCCAGGGAGAACAATGATTCCTCGCCGGTGCATCTCGCGGAGGCCGCGGATGGCAGCTTCGAGCTCTTTTTTGTATCCGACTTTCTCGGCGGCTTCGGTGGCATAACCGAATGCGCTGGCTTCGTAGAGGGTGGCGTATAGCCAGTTTATGGCAGGAACGACGACGTGCTGGGATCGTTTCTTCTCCAGCGCGTCCATTCCTGTGGTTGTTAGCATTGGGTTGTCAAGATCGAGAGTGCAGCTTACCCTCTTCATCGATATATGACCCGTGATAGATGACCTCAACCCCATGCTCAACGCACTGTCTCACTGAATCACGAGCCCGAGCATGAGCGCAGAGCCTGATCCCGTGTTTATGAGCTTCGTCCACGCAAGCCTTCGTTTCCTCGTCACTGAAGTAGCAGTCCATCGCGTCTCGGATCTCGGTAATCTATTTCGTTAGCTGGAATCTCGATCTGGGCCTCAAGGATACCCACCGACTCTCCTGACATTGATAGCTTCACCTGATCCACGCCTAACTCAGCATGATCCCGGATCACCTCGCGCATTTCCTCCGGCCCATCCGCATAAGCTGTGATTCCAGGCACCAGATCGCCATCCCTCCTCGCCATCTCCTGTCCATTAGCCAGATATCGAGGGCCCGAAATATCGCCCGCATTGATAGCGTCACGGACAACGACATCGAGTCTTCGTTTCGCTGCAGCAGCGCCGAAACACCTAGAGAGTACTGTTAACTATGACGATCAAGAGTGACAATCAAAAGACCAGAGAAATGGACTGACATGGTATATCCTGAATCCAGAAAACATCGCGCACTCCGCGCTGTCAGAAGTGTGTGCTCTTCAATCCCTAACTCGCCCAGCCGACCAAGATCGCCGCCGTTCCAGCTTAGATGGGTATGAGCATCTCCAAGACCGGGGATGAGGGTACGTCCTCTGCCATAGAAGACACGAACACGGGGGTCTTTGAGCAAGTCTTCTTTATTTGGCACGGAGCCGACATGTGTAAATTTCTCGCCTAATCACATTAGCTTTTCGATCCAGAAGCTCGACTGGACGAGAGAGGCAAACCTGTAATAAGAACATCTCCCGCATACGGCTCTCGCCCAGTCGCATCCAGGACCTTGACATCCGTAATCAGGACCTTTGAATTGGGATGCGTTCCCGCGATGCTATATGATTTGGGCTGCAGCCTCTTGTCGAATTTGAGCTGGTCGATATAGGCAACGTTGCGCGGAGGTCCGTTGTAAGGTTCGAGAGGATAGTCGGCTGATGACCACGTTACGGACATAATACCGTGTATGTGGATATTTCTAGAACGAAAGGTAATATAGTAATCGTGATAAACCAAGGAAAAGATGGAGCAAGCGGGCCAGGCGAGGGCGGAACCTGGTGTGCTATATATACGCCATGACCTGCAAGACAACACAAGGCAGCCGTTGGCATCAACCGGGCAGCCAAAGCACCCTGCACGCTGCACCTAACTCGGACAACCCCCCCCCCAAGTTGATCTCCGCTCCAAGTTAGCATCAAGACGATCATGGAGAACGGATGCGGGCACCAATCAGCCAGAAAGCCAAAGATTTAGTTCCGCGCAAGGCCGCGCTTCGCCGCTCTTTAAGCCGAGGGTGACTCTAGTGCGTCGATCTACGGAACCGCCGCATTTCTCCAGACCCAGATTTCCAAGGTGAGTTCCCCAGACTGAGTGCCGAACCTTTGCAAGCATTGAACCACCGGGATTCCTGAGCTCACATTACAACCCCCAAGACCGCACAAGAATGGGCTGGTTAACGCTCCGCCGCCGCGCCGACAAACAAATATCCGACACCGGAATCATTCTAGCATTAGAGAAGATCGGTGCCTATAGCGAACACACCGAGTATATCAGCATTAGACCTCCAACACAAACACCGACAGAATCCCAAACACCAACCCCATCAACATTCCTCGGCAAATCCTACCGACTGCACCCATTTTCAACACCCACCTCCTCGCTCCCGTACATCGCCCCCGAAATCCTCAGCGAACTAGAAGTCCACTGGAAGGCAGCGAGCCCATCACCAACAAAACTCCCGTCGTCATCAGCAGCCGAAGACGTCGACCTCCCCATCTGGATCGTGATCGACGACATCGTCTACGACTGCACGGCCTTCCAGCACACACACCCCGGCGGCTCTGTCGTGCTCCGCTCGTTCGTTGGGCAGGACTGCTCGTGGCAGTTCTGGCGGTTCCATGCGAAGCAGCATCTGAGGGAGTACGGTGCCGGACTGCGCGTTGGGAGGACGAGCGGGGTTCGGAATCGCTTCGAGGAACCGCCCAGGTATGTTGGGTTGAGTAGTGGGTTGGGGGATGATGATTGGTGAGCTACTCTAGCCTTTTAAGTTGTCTTTGGATTGCGGAGTGGTTGTGGTCTTTTGGGTGTTTGCTGGACCTGCTTAGAGCGTTCTGTCATCTTTGGCATTGATATGAATGGATAGACACTCTGCAATGTCTCAAGATACATCTAGTGGAGCTTTACTTACAGACAAGAAACGGACAGTGATAACGGGCTCTCAAGAGATCTATTATGAAATAAGCATATGGATCAAGGGCATAAATACTATATTGTCGCTTATTTAGCCGGACGTTCCATACTTGGAACATTGCTATCTCTTAATCATGTATATACCAAACAATATCCTTCCTCCCTCCCCTTATCTTATTCCAAAGTTCCAATCAAACCATCTCAAAAACCGGCACCATAATAGGCGTAATTAGAACCCAAAGCCTAGCCGTCCCCGCCCAAGAACTCAAGACGCAAACCACGACGCCAAAAGAATAGCCCGCCGTGAGCAGCGCATTTATACTGGTCATGAACCCACAAGCCAAGAGTAGCAAACAGATATCCAAGGCCACCAGATCCAAAAACAGCACCCAGGTCGACCGCATCGCCGCGACGGTGTACAGCACCGTAATGATGAACCACACCCACAGGTAGATCGAGATGGCCTGGTTGAAGTCTGCCCCTGGGAGTCCGGTGGAGGGGTCGGTGTATGCGGCGATGATGCCTGAGCCGGGGAGGTAGATCATGGCGTAGGAGAGGTTGAAGGCGCCGTAGGAGGAGAAGACTGTTGCACTGAACTAGGCAGACCCAGTTTCAGCATTGATGACAGCAATAGTAATGAGAGAGGGAGGGAGAGAAGACATACCGTGTTCCCGGTGACAAACTCCATAATGCCCGCGAGGAACTGGCATACTCCGCCGAAGAAGACGAGCATGCTGACCATGACATTTGGTGACTGGATGCCGCGTGCGTGGAGGCCGTAGACAGATATGAGAAAGATGTCTGTGCCGTCAGCTGTCGGCTCCCAATTGAATCAAATCTAGGTAAGGTGCGGATGCTAGGTAGGGAGAATACCACTTACCAGCAGCAAAGGATATCAAACCCAATGGTGTCGGATTGGCAAAGCTGCGGTGCGCCGCCGGCAAGGGGAGCTGGGATCCGTCATGGGGATGTCCTCCTGCTGTTAGAAGGCGATCAAGGTGGTTTGAGGAGGGTGCGGAAGGGTCGTTTTCGACTTCTTGGTTCTTGTTAGGGGCGTTTGGCTGGTTCATGGTGGTAGATGTATGCGGCGTGCTAGAAGGGGTCTAGCAGCGGTATACAGTATAAAGGGTCTCAGATAACTGGTATACGTACTATGTGCCTAGCAATTAACTCTGATTTATAGGGTATACATACTTGGCACTGGTTAGGGCTAGAGATAATAGACTAGGGATTTCAAAGTGTAAGTCCTTGTGTATACAGTCAATACGCAGGGCATCACAGATTCATGACTTTGATGCACAACTGTAACCTATTCCGTCTATTCGGCAATGATCCCTTACTCTGTGCCCGTGGCAGCGGAGAAGCGCGGAGTGGAGCGCGGCGAAGGGCGGAGGGTCCGCGCTGGGAATTGGAGTCATGCGGGGTACCCTCCTCACTACTTCTTATAACGAGGGGCACTGAGAGAGCTGCAAAGAATCACAAGAAAACTACATCTCTCTCTCTCTTTCTCTCACTCAGCATGTCATTCAATTACTGCGCCTACGTCGACCCCGCCAGTGGGGAAGACCGCATCGGCCATCTCGACCAGCAATCCTCCCAGATCCAACCTCTAGCTTTCACATCAGGAACACGCATCACGAATCTCTACCAAGTCATTGAAGCGGGGGAAGCAAGCATCGTCAATGCCCGCACCGACCCCCTCCCTCAATCCAGCGTCAAGCTCCTCCCTACCATCTCCGGCCGCGACATCCTAGCCGTTGGCAAAAACTACGCCGAGCACGCAAAGGAGTTCAACTCATCCGGCTTCGACTCCTCAGACAAAACCGACCAGCCTACTGCACCAGTAATCTTCACGAAACGCGCCACATCAATCATCGCCCACGGCGAAGATGTCCTCCTCCACCCGGGCTTCACCGAAACCCCCGACTACGAAGGCGAGATCGGCGTGATCATCGGCAAGGCCGGCCACAAGATCCCCGAGTCCGAGGCGATGGACTACGTCTGGGGATACACAATCATCAACGACTTCACGGCGCGCGAGAGACAGCGCGACCACAAGCAGTTCTACATCGGCAAGTCGCCCGACACATACTGCCCCATCGGGCCCATCGCCGTGCCCAAGGAACGCCTCCCGGCGAAAGAAAACATCCGCCTGCAGACCTTCGTGAACGGCGAGAAGAGGCAGGACGCCACAATGGACCAGCTCATATTCTCCATCCCGAACCTCATCTCAACCCTCTCCCAAGGCCAGACCATTCAGCCCGGAGACACCATTGCAACAGGCACACCCTACGGCGTCGGCTTCGGGTTCCGGCCGATGAAGTTCCTCAAGCCCGGCGACGAGGTCAAAGTCTCTGTCACCGGCCTCGGCTCGCTAGTCAACACGATGGCAGCCATCGACGCACCAAACCCTACAATCGCACGCGTGCAAACATCCACCTCCATCCCAAGTGCGAATCTGAAAGCGCGCGCCAACAACGGGCTGCTGAAGATCGGCCAAAAGCACCTCTTCCACCAATTCCATGGCCAAAAAGACGGCGACCCCGTCATCTTCATCCACGGCCTCGGTGGCTCGTCCTCGTACTTCACGCCGCTGCTCGAGAAACTATCATCCACACACGCCCTGCACCTCACAGACCTCGAGGGCCACGGCCTCTCGCCGACCTCCGCAACAAGCAGCCTAACCATCTCCTCGCTCGCCGCCGACATCCGCGACGTCTACAACGCCGCGTCCAACTCCGCCGGTAAAGCCGCCACCGTCATCGCGCACTCAATGGGCTGCCTGGTCGCGCTCAAACTCGCCCTCGACGAACCATCCCTCGTCTCAAACCTCATCCTCCTCGGACCGCCCCCCTCTCCTCTCCCGGAAGCAGGAAGCGCAGGCTCCTTCGCGCGCGCCGAGACCGTGCGTGCACAGGGCATGCTCGCTGTTGCAGACGCCGTCGTGAATGCAGGCCTGTCATCCAAAACAAAATCGTCTAACCCGCTCGCTGTGACGGCAACGAAGCTCTCGCTGCTTTCCCAGGACCCGGAGGGGTACGCGAAGGCGTGCATGGCGCTCGCGCGGTCTGCGGAGATGACGCTGGATGTTGAGAATGTTGCCGCGCGGACGCTGATCCTCACGGGCACGGACGACGCGGTGAGTCCGCCGTCGCTGTGTGAGAAGTACCAGGGGAGGATTCGGGGATCGGAGGTTGTAATCTTGCAGGACGTGGCGCATTGGCATCTTTTTGAGGATGTTGAGGGGGTTAGAGGTGCTGTGTATAGATTCCTGGGTGTTTAGAATAGATGACTGCCTGTCTTTTGGTGTATATAGATGGATAGATGAGTATATATAAATATGGTTTTGGATAGGTACTAAATCCTGATCTTGGTTATCAAGTCTGGGTAGAAAATTAATCGCATGGATAAATGACTTGCTTACCTTCTAGGCTCCAATTGAGCCACCTTAGGCTCTCTTTCCTCCTGTATATGTAACCCACGGTACGCCTGTTATGTGATGCTTGCTGTGACACACTTCGCTGCATACATATCCATTCATTCATCAAGACCTACCTAAATGCAAGTAAGACCAATACAAGAATCTAAGCAACCCACTCCACAAACCTCCTCCAAACCCTCCCCTTACCTTCCACCCGCGGATCCATATCATCCTTGGTATACGTATCCGTCTCCAAATCGACCTCATGGAGCCTGACAATTCTTGTCCTTTTCCACACCTTCCAGGCCACATACATAACCAGCATAATGGGCAGCTCGACGTAAAAGCTGACGAAACTGACCCCGTCAAAGCGCGGGCTGAAGCAGCTCCACCCCTGTACGAGCACGATCACGATGTTAAGGATCACGCACAGCCATGGCCCGAACGGGTATGTGAAGTTCCGGAAGGGGAGAAGGTGCGTTTTGTTCTGCGCTTTCAGCGCGGATCGGAAGCGGATGGAGGTTATGCCGATCGAGATCCAGGAGAGTTGGTTGGAGACGCCGACGATGCTGGGGGTTGTCCGTTAGTATGGGGTATGGGTAAGTTTGTAGGGGCTAGATGGGACTGGGGAAATGTACTTCTGCAACCAAGTCCAAAGCTGCCCCGCGCCAATTTTACTCGAGCCAAAGCAGAGCCCGCTGACGGCGCCCGTCGCAAGGACAGCAACCCAGGGAACATGATTCCGGTTCAGCTTCCCGAAGAACCCCGGGGCGTGTCCTGCGACGCTGAGAGTGTAGAGCAGGCGCACGCCCGCGAAGAGCGCGTGGTTTCCGGCCGACAGCACGGACGTCAGGATCACGGCGTTCATGACGCTGCCGGCGGCTTTTGTGCCGGTCATTTCGAACACCAGAGTGAAGGGCGAGGTCTTGACGGTGCCGTCGTTGAGCGAAGGGTAGTTGTAGGGAATGTTGAGGCCGATGATCAGGGATGAGAGGATGCTATGCATTTGTTAGCGAGGCTAAAGCTCGATGTTGGGGGGAGGAATGCCTCGGGGAGGACGGACTAGAAGATGAGGATGCGCCAGAACACGTTCAGGACCACTTTTGGGATTGTCCGTGCGGGGTCTTTGGTTTCGCCTGCGGTGATGGCGATGGATTCGGTGCCGCCGTCTGTGTCAGTCAGTGGTTAGAGAATGCTCTTTACTGGAAGAGGTAGGCGTAGCCTACAGGCAAATGCTGCTGTGACGAAGACAGATGCGAAACCACCGATGCCTCCAACGAATGGAGCATCTCCAATATACCAGTTCTCGCCGCCAATGTAGTGGCCAGATTCGTTCCCGCCGCAGTTGACGACAATTCCCAAAATGATGAATACGATGATCGTAACTACCTTGAGCACGCTCATCCAGTATTCGACCTGAGAACAACATTAGCGAAGTCCAGGGATATGATTGAGAAAATAAAACATACCTCGCCATAAACCTTCACAGCAAACAGATTCAGCGCAATAAGCACCGCCCAAAAGATCAAACTCAACGCCCAGCCAGGGAAGTTATCGGACTCGGTCCAATACTGCAAAACAATCTGCAGCGCAACGAGATCCGAGGCCGTAGATACCGCATCATTGAACCAGTAGTTCCAGGTCAAAGCGAACCCAAATGCATCGTCGACAAATCGCCTATACAACTTCGAAATTCGAATTAGCCCTAGTATCCATTTTAAAGCAGGCCCTGTGGGTCATGCGTCACGCACCCCGCAAAAGTGCAGAAACTTCCAGCAACAGGGATGAACGCCGCCATTTCGCCCAAACTCAACATGGTGAGAAAGACGATTCCGCCGGAGATCGCATACGCGATGAGCATCGACGCCGGACCACCCGTCGCCAGCGCTTTGCCCGTTCCTAGGAAGAGACCTGTGCCGATTGTGCCACCGATTGCGATCATCTGGACCTGCCGGGCGGAGAGGCCGCGCTTGAGCCGGTCATGTTGCACGCGGTGCTCGTGTTCGTGCTCGCGGTCGGGCTCGAAGGCTGGTGTGACGGCGGGTTGCTTGTCCATGGTGACAGGTGCCTATGCAAAATACTGCATATCAAGGCTCAAGAGATAACGATAATGATAGATGAAAAATTGATTTCTGGGGTTAAGCAACGCCCAGCCAGCTTAGCTAGCTTGACGACGTGCTGGTCTGTGCAAATTTGCGGGCTGGATTGCGCCTTCAGTTTCCATGTGTCATGCGTTCCCCACGTTACATCGGCAGCTTGCCATAAGTTATCCACTTGGCGCCTAATTAGCGAGCTCAACGACGTCGAGTGTTGTATAGAGCTATAGATGATACCGTCTTGTCAGTCTGTTATTCCTGAATGTCATTTTCACTCATGAACATCTAAGGCGGTGTTGCTGAGTATACCAGGCTGGTATGGACACTTGTTGCGGGTTCGTTCGTTGAAGAAGTCAATGATTGAATATATCCTCGCCTTCAAGATAAAGCATATGGAAGCATTCGTTTGTCCTGAAAACGTCGAGAAGGATACCCAGGGCTCAGCCGTATGGGAACAGTTTGTTTCAGGCGCCACCTGCCTAAGGTATTCCGACTTTCTAGAAACAGTGGCGTTGGCCGGGGTCTTCATCGTCATAGCCATTTTTCCTCCAAGACTGGCGACAGGGCAATAGCTTCAAAGAGCTCTAGGTTTCTCGCACCGTGGTTCTGATGATTGTGCTAAAGGTCTGGTTCATGAATCGGCAGATGAGGCTGGTACTGGAGACGGAGGACAGCTGGAGTAACAGCTGTACGAAGGTTAGCAGAGGAGTGGTGCTAGATTAGAACAATGGATTAGCTTAGATCCCTGAGGAAGCTGAATCTGCTGCTATGCTGCTCACCTTCTGCACCTGGTAAACTCCTGCTGAAAGGCAAATGGATAGTCCTAGTAATGGGGTTGAAGGGACAGAGATTCTCAGATGAGTAGGAGTGTGCTCAGAACCGCTGAAGACAAGTGCCTGCCTGGCGGTTTCTATCACGATCTCACTGTCATAACACAGCATTTTTTCCTTCTTTCTTCCTTCCCAGTTCGCAACCCTTTCAACTCCTTTCCCAATCTTACCTGTTTCTCTGCCTCTTCCAACTTTTATTCTGACTTTCTGTAACATGCAGGTCTATTAATATTCTTAAGATGGCGGCCTCAAAATCCATCTGCGGCAATTGGGCCGCTGTCGACACCACCACCTGCAAAAAGACTGGGGTCTACGTCTGCAAAAATTGTCTTTTGGTCGCTGTAAGTACCGACAATCTTGTCCTATATCCAGCAGCACAGCGCTGCATTCATTGCTCATGTCCATTTCCATTACTTCCACTGACTGCATCGACTCCAGTACTGCGGCTCCTCATGCCAAAAAGCCCACTGGCCCCATCACAAGTCTGACTGCCGCTCACCTCTCAACAAGACAACCTGGCAGCCCGACTGGGCTGTGGAGGAGCGAGTGCCTTCGTTCAAGCCTGGAGCAGTTCCGCCCGGGCTTCAAATTTTGAGCAAGAACCAGTATCTCTGGGGCAATGTGCCTGCGATTGACGTGCTTCGGCTTGACCATAATGAAGGAGATGGCTACAACAAAGAGCTGCGACTCCTATTTGCAGGTACGCACACACTAGTGGACTTAAAACACCCGGCTAACTTATTTACCATCATAGCTTCAGGAGATCTGAGGAACGTCGTCAAAACGATTGCTCAATTGCCGACCAACTACAACAAGCCCATCAATATTGTTATCAATGATATCGATATTGACATCGTTGCCAGGAATGCCATTATGCTCATGATTGCTCTGTTGGTCAAAAAGGTCAATAAAGCAGTGGACTGCATCATCCATATCTGGTATTCTGTCCTCATACGGCAGTCAGATCTGGATATTTTGCAAAAGCAAATTCGCCCCCGCATTGAGGAGGTCTGCGAAAATATTGAAAAACGACAGCTTAGTGACCTTATTGTAGCAAGATGGAGGTTCCGTCAGTGCGGTGTCAGACTAGTCCTCGACGCGCCAGGATGGAAACGGCTACTGTCTGCTATGGATGTGCCAACTTACTTCACCGGCGGGCACGCTCAGGGATTTCGTAGAGCAGTTACCCTGAGTAGTTACCACAAGGACTTCCATCATCGCTTTTTGTACTGCCAGAGCCCTGCTCACCGTGTGGGTCATCAGAGGTTCCGCCACGACGGGCTACTTCTCCCATTTGAATTTCCGCGTGATGAATTCCGTTTCCCCAACCCGTGAGTTGCCGAGGGAAACGACAAAGCTTGATACTAATCTTGAACTAGAACCATATTTCAAAAGGGCATCTGGTGGCCGATGGACGTCGACGCTGATCCCCTTCGTGGTTGGTCGTCTGAAGACATCGCTGCTATGCCTACGGGACCAGCCGCAGACTCATATGGTAGACTCTTCTACCACCTCCGCGAGACGTTGTACCCTTTTGTCCTCCGCCTTAGAAATATGCAGTGCTCTTTTGATCTCTACCAGCTCAGTGTGGTCGATCTCGCCAGTCGACTCGAACCGGACTCCTTCGACAGAATCGAGGTAAAGCAGAAGCCTCACTGGGTACTCTAATAACACCACTAATGCACACTTCATAGGTAGCAAATATCGCAGACCCTAACTGGTTCGGTGTCAACCGGACCCTGGTCAACTTCGCCACCCTGCTTCGACCACCACTCGAGAACCCACATGCAACTCTAATCACTTTGTTCATGAACGCCGTCGCAGAGCACATGAAAAAGATCGACCCGCTAAAAGCCGTGTCTCCGCAAACTAATGCAATTAGGCAGGCTGTGTCAGCCTACCTACCCTTCACGCGTATGCCAACATCAGAGCACGACCCTGATCACGTTAGGCGCCAAGTGGCGGGCAATATCATTTCGACTTGGGATCATATATTCGATCGGTAAGTGTCACTTCATGCTACAAACACCCTGCCCCATAGAGAATCTACAGTACATAAAAACTTTGGTCTGGCCACGGTCCATTCTTAAAATGTTTCCGAAAGCCTAAATAATAAGTCTAGACTAACTCGTATCTTTGGCACCTAGATTCGTTAAAGACCACCAACTCCGCGAAGCCGGCACCTTCCTCGGTTGCAAAATGAAACAAGAGAACACCATCATCGAGAAGTGGCCTTACCAGCTGAAACTCCGTCCAGGCCAGCCAGGAGCTAAGGAAGAGTTTGAGCGTCGCCTGGGTGACGGGACTTCTGGTAAAGAACGCTATGTCGAGTGGAAACGCACTAACCCTCACGAGGTCGATGGCGAGGGGATACATGAGGGTACCCAGCTTGTCGCCGAGCTTCGTCGTCTTCAGGAGCTTGCTTGGGAGACTAGAGAGTTGGCCTAGGTCAGCGCTTAGTTGCTCATCCGGTATTTGGCTACCCTTTCCATGGCACCTATCAGCAAATGTTGAAGATTACTAGAAGCTTGCTCTTCGAAAGACGTTCAAGGGCAAAGAGTTAAGGTGCACTTCTCCATTGCTTCATGGAGAACTCCAAGACATACCTTGACATCTCAGTGGTGATCGTGATCGTCCGCGGAATTTAGTTCATGTTATTGGTTACATCGTGTCATTGGTTACACCACACGCAATGTCTACAGGGATAAACTAGGCGATATAAGCTTGCCAACTAGATCAACTAAATCAATGCATCTTCATTTGTTCTCTATTCAACCCCTCTGGGCTTATTGGTTCTTACTCAATAAAGACCTTTAGTGAGTTGATGTTCAAGGCGCTTTCCGAGTCATACAGAGCCACATTTTCAGGATCTCGGACTCCATTGTCATTCGGTATCAGTTGTAGTGATGAGACCGTATCCTCTTTAAGTACCGCGCAGAGATACCCTCGACCATGGCAAAGGATCTGCGGACTAGAAAAACGATCTAGAGCTTGAACTCTATGAGTCTTCAACAACAATCATCATAGGTATACCGGAGCCTGCAGGGTATACCCCGCGGCCGCCGCCGGGAACTCCAAGAACGGCCGTATATCATCATCCCCCAAACTCTCCAAGTATATGCAAACTGCAATACACTCCTGCCTTACCCTTCCTTCAACCCAAGGTTGCCACTGTGCCAACGAACACATGAGCCCCATCCATTGCGCCAGTATAACCAACGCACGTGGATCCCTCTCTCGGCAGAGATTCACAAACGCCGGCTCAATCCGCCCCATCCACGTCGTGCACAGCGCCGCGTTCTGCGCATTGCCCTCAAGCGCCAGATACGGTGTTAGCAGCTTGATCGGCATCCAGTACAGACTCGCATAGTCAGTCGTGTCGTCCGTGATCCCGCAGAGATCTGCTAGCTGCGGATGTAGCCCCTCCCTCCCCTTCTCGATCTCGTAGTGGAAAAACGCGCTCTCAACCTCGTGGTTCTGGGTGAATGATTCGCCCCATATACTGCCGGGCACATAGTTCGCTGCGATTTTGAGAATACACGCAAGTCCGCCCTGGACCGCGAGCCAGTTAAGGTCGCTAGGCCGGCCGGAGAATACCCACGAGTCCTTGATCTCGAACTGCGGCGGGATTAGGGACGTTATTCCCATCAGCATGCACGCGGATATCAAGGGCGAGACGTTCTCCGCGGTCACGGTGTGCTGCAGTGCGGATGAATACAGGCGGATTGCGCGCTGCCAGAAATACGCCTCGGCGATCTCGCGGGGTTCGTTCGTGGACGCGGATGACATCCGGTTCATGTGCAGGATGCCGCAGCCGAGGATTGTGTACATGAGATAGGGATTCTTTGGAGGTGTATTAGCAAGCCGGACTTACGGCTAGTGGTGGAATGAGGTGAAGGCAGGACAGGACGCACATCGAACGCAACATGGATCATCTCCCGCCGCATGACCTGCTGGATCATAGGCGTCCCCACGGTGTTCGTCGAGGAGCTCAGGAAGAACCGGAAACAGTCGACTGCGAGGATCACGACTGCATCGGGACCACCCATAGCTCGCGGCGCGGATGCTAAGTCGCTGCCTAAAGCACCGCGCACTTGACCTACCATGTCGGAGACGGATAGCGAGGCGAGCGTTCCGCTTGGTGGGGTGGACCGGCCCGTACTGAGACTGTCCGGACTGTGTTGGCTTCCGTTTGATGAGGGTGGTGACCGAGTCTGAGCATAGATGCATGAGGCCCCGTAGTTCTCACACCTCAGACAGGTCGGTCTGCGCTCGTCGCACTGGAAAGTTCGTTAGAGAAATGTTTTATAGCAGGGCAGTGAGAGAGGCGAGCTCGACTGACTTTGACTCGTCGTCCCTTGCAGATAAGACATCCGTTTCTCGACTTCCTGTGCGCCCGCCGGGCGTGATAGGTGCTCTCGCCCGGCCTGTCAGGGAGTGTCACTCGGAATGTGCTCTGGAAGACATGACGCGGGGAGGGGACGGCCATGGCGCTGTCTGTGTTCCCGTCGCAAAGGCATTTGCATTTCCGACCGTGCACAGAAAATATTAGAGAGCTAGCCCTCTATGCGACAGGCTGGATATTGTTCATATATTGGCATTGAACAAAGTGGGGAGATGATCAGGCGTCAAGGAGGCTGAATACGAGCTCATGGCCATGACGCCCTGCACGTGTCTGGCAGTAATCTCTGCCTCAGGCATTAATGATAGCCAGGCTGAGGGGGAACGGCGGGGCAACGGGCTGTGCTACTGGTACAGGGCATCCAACAGTTGTGGGTAAGCTGTTGGTTGTTAGCTTTACAATAAGTCGATTACAGCCGATATATAGTGTCTCTAGTTCTCCACCTATCGCCCGATTTCTATACCTCTCTCTACGTAGACCTGGGGTCATCAGACAGTTAGGTACTTAGCCGAGCCCACCCTCCTCAACGCACTACTCAACTCACCCTTCATCAACCTTCTAAGTTTTCCCACCCCAAAAATGGGTAACAATTCGAGAACATAGCAGCATCTGGTCCTCTCAAATATGAATGACTGTCTCTAAGGCTTTGACCTTCCCATGAGTCATGCCCCCACCTTCGGGGACTCAACGAGGTTAGTTTGTTTACACTTGGCGCATATCACAGCCCCATGATCACGAGTTGGCTTTTTCAGTCTAGTGGTCCAGATTTGCTAGATCGACTCTACGCATCGGTTAAAGAGCTTCTATTTGGTGATGGAGTACGATGATGGAGATGGAGCACTCCGCCAACAGCATGGCCCTTATATCCTGGGCTCCCAATCCGCATGTTTGCCACCGTGACTAGCATTCAGTTCCTCGCTCCCCCTTCCTTTGCTTTTCCTTTCTTTTCTGGCTGCGCGAGTTATGATATGGCTACGGATGTCTCGAAGCGCTTGACATATCTCCAATGGCAACCTAGCTACGCCGATACTCGCCCATATCGCATTGGCCTGTTTATCGGGCGGAGGAGGGCCAACAAACGACGAGAGGGCAGGACGAATCCCAACACAAACCTGGTATTTCGCGAGGCAGATTACTCCGAGATGATAAGAGATGTAAGGGGACTGGCTGAAAAATTCACTCTTGACACCAACGGTTTCGTCTATGAAAGATGTCTCCCGCCTGGCCTTACAGAGACGTGGATGTACTCAGACCCCAGGAATATTGAGGAGGTGTTCCTGCCGGAATGCAGGGCAATCCTCAGAGAGAAGGTGGAGGGGGCGGACGAAGTGATGATTTTTGACTGGAAGGTAGGTCATGTGCAAAGGTATATTTGGACTTTACATCTATCTGCTAACCTCTGATAGATCAGGAAGAGGAAAAGTGCAAAGGAGCGACGGAGGAGGAACCCTAATTTGCAGGGCTTTGCTCGACAGGTTCATATTGGTAGGTTGAATTCTCGTCTACGCCCTAGCAAGCATCTTCACTGACAGTATTTTCCTGTCAAGACACGCTGCTGACTCGGGATGAGCGGGGAACGCCCATGATGGAACGTATTCGAAACCATCTCCCCAAAAAGTCTCAACACCTTCTTTCTGGCCGAATACAGCTAATCAAGTGAGTACCGTGTCAAATCCCACAGTATCCGAAGGGTTCCGCAGGTGTCGGTTTCTGAGCCTCTTCTCTCTGCTTCTCTGGTCCTTGTCTAGATTGCAAATAGGTTATCCGACACTAACATGAAGAACGCAGTCTGTGGCGACCCATAAGCGGCCCAACCAACGATCACCCTATTGCCGTTTGTGATAGACGGACATTGGATGCATCCACTCTCATTGAGACGGATATGTTACGTGGCGATTATACCGGTACCATGCTCTATCCCCAGTATGAGCCGGATAGCACATGTCAATGGTATTATATGAGTGGACAGGACGTGGAGGATGTGCTCCTGTTCAAGGGATTTGACACCAGGGAGGACTGTGTGAAATGTACGTGATTGATTGTCAAGATCGCAAATTCATGAAATTTTAGAAGTTGCTTGGATACGCAAGGTTGGAGGCTGACAAAATACGCCGCAGATACTCCTCATACGTCGTTCCCTTTGCCGACAACAGAGAATCTACGACCTAGAGTCAGCGTGGAGATTAGGGCACTGGTATTCTCAAACCCAGGGTGACAAAGGTGTGATATTGAGATCAGATCACCCTGTTTCAACGTTACAGCCTAAGGCTGCGATCGCACCCTTCCCACCCGGATAGTATCCATCTGGAGGTATGGCTTCGGGATCACTCCATTTTAGCTGGTCCAGTCAATTCTCGATTGATTGCATCGCCTAATCACGACCCCGGACTTGTTCCCAGCATGTCGCGGTCTTCCTTTGCTCCGACGAAGTTTGGTAATATAAGATGGCCTGACTATAGCGCAAGATTAGCAGAGTTACGCACAACGTCACATATCAACTTTGGGTAGGCAACGGCAACCGTAATTCCAGGCTATGCCTGCTAATACTTGAAAGACTACTTCCCGCTGTGTAGAACGAACGACCTGATACAAATGGGGGAGCACCGACGACGGTGTCTCGATCCACCCCACGCGCAAAATCTCACCTGAATGCTGCATATGGCTGGTATGGATGTACGCTGGTGCCAGAAGCAACTCGAGGTTAGTAGTTCATTTGGATATGGTTCCGCGAGTTGAATTATCCACTCTTGGCCTTGAGGAATATGAATCCCCGACACTGTCTCTTGAGCAAACCTCATGAAAAGGCCCGTATCTACTGGATCTAGCTATTGATACGCCATATCAGCCATACCACGGGATGTCGCCTCGCCATGACACTGGAATGAGTTAGGTAATGTCCAAGCTATCTAGTATAGAGGAGTACCTGAGCCAATCAGCTATATATCAAAACACTCAGGAACGCTGCGACGAGAGGTAATATCAAGTATCTTGGACCATTACATACGCCTTTGTCGACACTGATATAACTGAAGCCGAGACTGAGGCCCTGTTTGCATCATTTCTTCATGAAAACTGGTTGCAAGCACTCAGTTCAACGGTGGCAACGCAAGCCCCAACAACCCCATGCAAACATACATAGCACAAGAAACCCACAGCGGCACGCCACTCGTGACATCCCCGAACGTCGCAATAAACGGCGCGGAGATAGAAACGAGCCTCCCACAAGCCATAAGCAGTCCGCTCCCAACCCCGCGATGATTCGTCTCCAACGCCGACGGCGTATACGAGTAGATAACCGCATATAACGCATTCAGCCAGAAATTCACCATACACGAGAACGCGATGTTCTGCGCCTCCGTGCGGACTTTCGTGAACAGGCCCGCGAACACGGCGCAGATGGCGCCCGTTAGGAAAATCGTGCCTTGGTCGCCGAGGCGCCGCACCCGCACGAGGTATGCACTTAGAAGGGGCCCGAAGATCCCGGCTACGGATGAGATCACGAGGTCTCGATAGGTTTGATAACTGCTGCCGTCGCCGAGAGTGGCGCCGTGTGCGGCGAGGTAGTACGGGAGAAAGACGTTGAAGAGGGGATAGCTAACCATAAATTCGGTCAGTTTGCTCTCTATTGGAAAGGGAGAGAAAGGGGTAAACTACCATATCCCCACAAATGCCCAGAGCAAGATCAAGCAAATTATAAGGCGCAGATTGCGCCTTCCCTGAAACAGCTCTATGATAGAAATAGCTTCTTTAAGCCAAGTTCGTTTTGGGATCTCGTCATCGTCCGTCGGCTGGCAGAACTGGCCAACGTTTGCGGTGTGCTCAGCCTTGTTCGTCAAGCTGATCTTGTTCAGTGCTGCCACCGCGTCGATGACTCTGCCCTGCGCAACGAGCCACTTCGGGGACTCATGCATGCCTAGCGCAAAGGAGCGCGCTATGGACATGAGGAGGCAGAGGCCACCGAGGACGATGTCGATGTAGCGCCAGCCCATGTTGGCGGAACGAGGGCAGGTTTGCGGGCTGGCGCCGTTGGGACAGCAAAAGTTGACGACGAGGGGCCATGCTACTCAAGAATTAGTTACTATGTCTCCGTTAGGCAGAGATAGGTAGGATGGATTTGAGTCTGTACAGATAAGCGCAGTGATAGCGTTTCCGAGACCCCAGATGCAAGCAAGCCCGGTAAGGAGGAACGTCCATTTCCTCGGCAGAGACTCGGCCAGGACGGTGAGGTCAATAGCCACTGCAGGGAGTCCATCAGCTTTCTTTCGGATAGCCTGACACAAAGCGCCCAGGTGGACGCAGAGTAGGCTACAACATACAGTTTCCCCCAGCCAGCAACCCACACAGCGCAACCCAGACATTGAGGGCGGCCCAGTTGGGTGACGAGGCCGCTAGTAGTGTTACAATGGATACGCCAAATATGGACAGCTGCCAGACAATCTTTCGGCCCAGGATATCTGCGATGAACCCACACGCAATCGCGCCGACGAAGAGGCCCGCGTACAGGGAGGCGGAGAGAAGCGTTTGGTACTTTGGGCCGAACTCGTTGGCAGCGTTGGGCATGATGATTGATATCGAGATTAGGAGCATCTGCAAGGAAACTCGTTGGTTAGCTGGCCAGTGCATGATGAGAAGAGCGGGAAAGGTAAAATAATATCGATTACCTACCTGGTCAACAAGGAAGCCGAACCCGCACGAGAACAACAACTGCCACTGGTATCGGCCCATCCCAATGGCGTCAATGGCCTGGTCGACTACCAGCTGATTGCTGGCTAAGACATCCACGGTGCCATGAGCTGTGCTCCGTGCGGACCGGCAGGCTTCCAGGCCTTTGTTATCGGACTTTTTGTCATCGAGAAGGGCGGTCATTGCGGAGGGTCAAGGTGAGGTTCTGCGATGCGTGCGGTCATCTGCTTTTCCGTCCAGCTTGTAGTTATTTAAGACGTTTGAGGACATAGTAGCTCCTTCCATTTCTTCCCCGCACTCTCCCTTTCCTTGTCGATATAGCACAGAGGAGGACCTGATCCTTCCTTTGTCTTCCTATCATCACCGGGGAGAGCTCCGGGCCAAGCGGGGAAGTTCCGGTAATCTATCAAGAGGGGTCTATCGCGCTTCAAAAGATAGACAAGCCTCTAACGTCGGGACATCTCAAGAATCTCCTTTTGATGATCCCTTGTCATGACTATGGCGGCTGTGGATACCTATTTTCTTCCCTCAACCACTCACGCCCCGAACAGCCTGCTTCCGGTCCTCCATTACCAGAATGTGCTCCCATCCCCTCTGAGCGAGGAAAGCGTGACCGAGTTTCTGACGGCACACAAATGGGAGAAAAGGGTAGGTACTGCTTGATGGTTTAGCACGAAATCCAAGTTGATAGTTGCTCGCACCTCTAGGGAACATGGGGTCACATTCCAATCCGACACTTTCACCCGAATAGTCACGAATGCTATGGTCTGTACAACATAAAGCTCGCTGTCATTCCGCTGCTTATCACCCGCCGTATAGGCATTTTTCGTGGCTTTTCGACACTCCTACTCGGCGTCGGTGGTAGTGACCAAGCCGGCGGCCTCAAGCTGTCTGTTCAAGCCGGCGATGTGATTGTTCTTCCGGCAGGGACAGCTCACAGTTGCGTTGAGAGTAGTGACGATTATCGCTATATTGGCGTCTACCCTCAGGTGAGATACTCGGCTCGTTTCTTGAGATTCAGTGGCTGAATTCCACCTGACGCCAACGTTGCAGGGTTGCCCACGGTGGAGAAATGAGATGGGAAGCAGACCAGTTGACCTGAGAAAGATGCGTGAAGAAACTGAGCAGGTCGGAATCCCTGAGGCAGACCCTGTATATGGGGTTGGAGGGCCTTTGGTGCAGTTGTGGAAACCATCTGAGAAAGCAAGGCTGTAGTTGCAAATAGTCCTCGAAGGTTGGAGCTCTCCCAGCTGGAGTTCACTTGCCGGTGGCTTTCATGCACGTATACCATAAAAATGGAACGATAAAGCTCAGTCCAGCCCATTCATGGCGTTAGGGTAGTGATCGAACGCAGAGGAACCAGCCCTGTATCGAGCTGGGAGGCTGGGGTGCTGCCCTTCCGCTCCCGGATAACACCACTTCCGGCACGGGCGATGCAACCTATAAAGACGTTGTCTCGAATGATCTAATGCCTCAGTATCTTTCTCAATCATATCAGCATATTGGAAGCCATTAGAGCATAGCAAAATGAAAAGCTTCTTTCTAGTCGTCGCTGCCTTGGTGGCATTCGCAGTCGCAATTCCAATTGAAGCACCAGCTCCAGACCCAACTTCAACGGCAACCACAACTGCAACTGCTGCTACAACAAACCCAGCGACGACGACGACATCAACGACAACAACAACCGTCGCAGTAATTGAGACTCCAAAGCCAAACGTTGGTAATCTATGTCTTGGACTGCCAATCACAGGTAGTTGAATTCACGGGGATCATTGCTAAACACGGCTGACCTTAATATCTAGACGTCCAAAGCATCGGGTCTCTTCCCACAGCTAGCGTCGGCGACTTGCTGTCGCTCGGCAAACTCCAGGAATGTGCCGGGAACACACTCAGCGACAAGCCTCTGACGGGCCTTCTCGGAGGCTTGGGATTATTTTCGAAGAACCGGGAGGCGGAGAGGTAGAGAGATTGGTGGGATGTTGGCTGATGCCGAGATGATAATGTGAATCGCGTTTGGCCTGTTCTGGACTACCTGTCACCACTGATGGGGATAATGAGATATATTGAGATATTTTGAGCGTTTGGAATGCTAGACGAAGATGGCGAATACCGTCCTTGCATACTTCAATCGCACGTGACTCCTTCCGATGCGGCAAGTGCTCTTATGCTGAGTAATCCCGTCCGGAAGAGCTCCGGATCCAGACAATCTTCTCCATGGGTTTTTGCAAACAACAAGGATGATCCATCACAGCTGCTGATGGATGCCTCAAGACCGTCAAAGCGGATTCGACAAGCGTGCGAGCAATGCAGGTGAGTTGACGCTGGAAAGCTGGCTTCTAAAATCAACTAACGCGAACAGACGCAAGAAATCGCGGTGTCCCGGCGAGCGGCCGGATTGCTCGTCCTGCCAGAGATGGGGTCAGGTCTGCGAGTACGCTGGCGATGAAGAGGCGGATCATGCACGGAAGATGGTATACTATCAATTACAGCACCTTGAGTCTATAACTCATAACTCTGCTGTAGGAACAACGCATCCAGGGCATCGAAGGCAAAATCGATGCTTTGATGGCTTGCTTCAGTGACCGAAACAATCCGCTGCTTCCATCGCCAACGACAACATTCCAGCCTAGGCAATCGTACCCTGAGCCACTTCTAGAGGCATCTGCTACCCCATCTACGTGAGATTAGTGCGCCTTTCGTCGATGGTAATACTGACTTTATTTAGGCAAAGCGGGCCAGTCGCTCAGAATGCGATGCAGCTGTTCCATACGTACTGCAATTTTCAACCACTACCGCTCTTCCATCACGGATCGTTCTTTGCTAGTGAAAAGCGTAACCAGGAGCTCATCTTTGCCATTCAAGCTTTAGGGCTGCGCTTCAGGGGCAATGGTATCGCAGATCCGCAAATTAACCGGCAAATCAAGGACTGGACCGAATCGTCAAGACGCACGGTGATGGCCGCTGTGGCAGAAGGGTCCGTGGAACTCCCAACGCTGCAGTCACTCTGCATCTTAACTCTGATAGACTACACCGGGGGTCACACCATGAAGGCGGGAGCGAGTATTCGCTTAGCCCTCTATCTCCTCCACAATCTGAAATTTGGAAGGGCTGAATTCACAAATTTGGAGGATGAGACGGATGAGCGCCTGCTTCTGCGCTGGAGCCTCCAAATGCTTGCAAACCTTATAGGCGAGCCTCAAGGAGCCAGCCTGAGGACCGCTTACACCGGGCCAAACGCTATGAGTGCCAATGATATGGGAATCGTGGGATGCTCCATTCAGCTCAGCGAAATTTGGGGATTGGCGCAGAGCTATGCAGCGACTCCCGTCACTTCCGACGCCCCTCCTCCTTGGGCGCCTCATTCCGACTACTCGCGGATCACATTTCGACATAGGGAGTTTGAAAGTGTCACGCCATTGAGATTTCGGCTTCACGAAACTCGTTTGGACGAGCTGACCGAAGCGGACTTGCAACGGCAAAGGGATTTCTGGGGTCACTGCTTGTTTTTCCAGCTGATATTCCATGCCGTGCCCTGTCTCCTCAATCATCCTCTGCTGCTCTCTGGGCGACTACGGAATTTCCGCTTGACTATGCCACAATCATTCCTCCAGCACTCTTATGAACAAATCACATTGCATGCTGGGTGGGTACTACATTTCATCGAGCTACTTAGCAACAAAAACTATGAGATTTCTGATCCGACTATCGGCCAAGCTGTTGTCGTTGTGGCTACCATCTATCTCCAGCATAGCTTCGTCGAAGATGTCTTCTTCCGGGAGAGGGCTCAATCGGGATACGACAAGTGTCTTGCCTTCCTCAACCAAATGGCTCTTCGCTGGCCGAACATTCAAAGACAGGTCGAAAACCTTGGAACGCTGCGGGGTAGTATCTCCGCTGGGGATGTGCAGAATTCGCGACAGACCTGGTCGGTAAACATACGCTTACTACGAGATATTCTGGCTGCCACTCCGCCGAAGGAGAGGGCGGCGGACATTCTTGGTCCTGGTCTCGCCAGAGACTGCGCACTCGAAACAGGTTCGGGCACTCCAGACCCGGAATTCGAGCTGATCGGGTCCGCAGGGATTTCTGGACACAAGACCGTTGCAAGGAACTTGGTCACGTACTACCCCCCTGAACAAGTTCTGCAGCCAACACCCCCGGACCTGTCCGCTTTGCTGGGAGAGCCTGAGGTTACCTTCACAGGCTCGACTACTGCATTCTTGCAGCCGCAGGATTATGGACGGATTATCGACAACTGGCTGAATCTTCCTACGTAATTTGCTGCAACATTAATAACAATCTTGCAAACACTACCAAGACAAAGCGCCACTTCCAGCTTGGCAATCTAACTTCCGACAAAATTCCATGTCTTCACTAAATTCATTGGTCATACTTGGGACCGGCGTCGCAGGCCATATCTCCATGCCTTCCCTCTCCTCTGCGCGATGATGGCTCACGACTAGCTTTTTGACGCTGTGTTGAAAGAACAGCGGGCCCTTTTCGTGCTGTGGGTGCAGCTCGCCCTTGATATACACTCCAGCATTGAGGTTCCTCTGCGCGGCGTTGCAAAGGTCTTTGTCTTCTTCCAAGACCTGCTTAAATATTCTGTCGATCTCGTGGAACTCTTCATTCGAGGCATGTTGATGCCGGTACACCTCGTACTGCATGTGCGTCTGCGATGCCGTTAGGGGAACGCAGCGCATGAGATAGAAGAAATGAGGCGAGACGGTCATGCACGCATTGGGGAAGTAAAAGGTGCTGATTATCCCCATGCCATCAGCATCCTCTCGGTCTGTGTTGTAGTGCTGGATATGACCAGCCTTGGTCTCAACCCAGTACTTTCCGAGATCAGTATACTGGACGATTGCGGGGTGGCCGGTTGGACAATGGTAGCACTGGAAATTTCAGCCTCTATTCAGTATTCATGCCAAGAAACGAACCTCATTGTAGTTATCTGCTAACGTCTTCCAGTTATAGTCACCTACCATGTCCCACGCATGGTCGAACCGGTACTGCGAGAAATCAAAGGGTTTCAACCGTGGCTGTTCGTCAACGCCGGCGAAGTCATCCTCCCATTGCACTGTTGGTATTTCCGCAGCGTCAAGATTCACCCAGATGAACCCCAGTTTGTCGATGTGAACGTGGATTGGGAATAAGCCGTTCTGCTCTTTCTCGAAACCATCAAGCTCTTGGTAGCGAGGTGCTTTGGCAAGCTTTCCGTCCATTCTATACGACCAGCCTGAAAATTAGCCAAGAAGCCTAGAACAGTGGGCAGTTCCTACCATGATACTTGCACGCAAGGATCTTGACTGTTCGGGCTTCTTCCTCTAGCAGAGGGTAGGCACGGTGTCTGCAGATGTTATGAAAACCGTTTATCTTCCCTTGTCGGTCAAGGATGAGGAAAATTGAAAAGCCGCCCTCTTGCAGCTGCAAGTAACTTCCTGGCTCGGTGAATCTGTGCTGGTGCGAGACAAGCATCCACTTTTTTGAAAATATGGCACGACGCTCAATACTGTACATTGCCTCAGAACGGTACCATGACGAGGGGAGACTTGGCACTGCAGCGTTTCTGCTGGGTTTCGATTGTCGATATCCAAAAAGGCGGTTCATGTTGGCAAATATGTGCCGGTGAGCTGAGCCTTAGAGCATTCGTCTCGCTGGACAGACTTTATTTGTCTCAACCCCATCATGCGTCCCGCTTTTGAACCTGGCCCATCCCCTCACTTTTGCCTGTTTTGGAGTAAGTGATAACGGTGGCGCTTCTATCTCGCGGCGGCGGCACGCGCCCCGGATCCGCTTCGATGGAGTATATCCGCCGGGGAGACATCCGGACGATCGTGCTTGAAAAATCGCCAATTTTCGGGCATTCTTCCTTTCTAATACTATTCGAGGATAACGGCTTCCCTCTTATCTTCATAATGACCAACCAGAAAATAGAGCCTATCTTGATTATTGGCGCAGGGGTGTTTGGCCTCTCAACGGCGCTTGAGCTGACCAGGAGAGGGTACACGAACATCACCATTCTCGACCGCCATGTCCCGCCGGTTGTCGACGGAAGCAGCGTTGACATTTCGCGCATCATTCGCGCAGATTATGCCGACCCCGTCTACGCACAGATGGCTTTGGAGGCGTACAAGGGATGGACTACCGCATACTCCGACTTTTACTACGAGTCCGGGTTCGTCATGATCTCGGAGACGCCAACGAATCCCTACATTGAGAAGTCGAAGCAGAATGTTGTTCAAAAGGGCGGTCGCGTCCGCGATTTCTTTAACACTGCGGAAATGCGCGCTCTCTACCCAGGCATTGAAGCCAACCTGCCATGCGCGCAAGGATACAACAACCCCGTCGGAGGATGGGCCGACGCGGCAGGAAGCATCGGACGACTGGCCTCTGAATGCAGCGTTGCAGGCGTTTCCTTCATCAGTGGTCGCCGTGGGACAGTGCACTCGCTTCGCCAGTCCTCGAATCGCGTTATCGGCGTCAACCTCGCAGACGGAACACACCTGCTGGCTTCGCAAGTTATCCTCGCCACAGGGGCGTGGTCAAACCGCCTTATTGATATCTCCCACACTGCATCCTCTTCTGGCCAGCCCGTTGGCTTCATCCAACTCACTTCCGCAGAAGCTGTCAAGTTCGCTAAAACCCCTGTTATGATCAACATGACATCCGGCGTTTTCTCCTTCCCACCTACACCCGTAACAAACATTCTTAAATTGGCTCGCCATGGTTACGGTTATGCGACGAACGTCCAGTCAGAAGCAACTGGCCGCTCTATTTCTAGTCCACGCAGAGACTCCAGCAACGCAGCGTCTGGCTACGTGCCTGATGACGCGGATGCTGCCCTCCGTGAGGGTCTGAAAGCCCTGTTTCCTAGTTTGGCCGATCGACCTTGGATCAACCGCAGGCTCTGCTGGTACACTGACACGCCAAACGGAGACTTTATCATCGACCGCCATCCGACGCTGGATGGGCTGTTTGTTGCCACGGGCGGTGCAGGACAGTACGCACCCATATTCTGACCCTTTCTGATTTCCGCCTAACTAACATTTACGACAGTGCATTCAAATTCCTCCCCGTCCTCGGCAAGTACGTTGCCGACTGCTTTGAGGACCGCGCGTCCAACGAGCTCCGCCAGAAATGGAGACTGGATCCCCCGACTAAGGACTCTCGTCAGCTTGTCATGTCTGGCGACGGCAGCCGCGGAGGACCGCCTCTCCGGAGGCTGTCGGTTGTGGAGCAGTCTAAGCTGTGATATTCGTGCCCTTGTAAGCCATATAGACTGCTACTACTAGGTAGCCAATCAATGTGCTTTTATCATTTCTTATCGAAGGAATTGGAGACGGGGAGGGATCCGGATGCTTCCCCGCACGCTTATTGGCGGTCTGATATAGACAATGATCCGGTGGTCGAAGATAAGTACACATCATTAATTGTATGAAGTGATGTTAGAGCAACAGTTATATCAATACTCACTCTTCTTGGTCAAAAGTCCAATCAACCATGTCCCAGTCCCAACTCCCCAAGCGCGTCCGGGTGACAATCATCGGCGCCGGGTACGTCCGACTTCGACCTCTCCACCTTTCCTCTTCCCAGACCAAGTCTAATCAGAACGTCCAGCGTCTCCGGCATCTTGATGGGCATCAAGATCCTCCAACAAAAACATCTTTCTCAACACGTCTCCTTCCACATCTACGAGAAATCCACCGAGGTCGGCGGCACCTGGTTCGAGAACCGCTACCCCGGATGCGCGTGCGATGTCCCCAGCCATCTTTACCAGTACAGCTTTGCGCCGAATACCGAGTGGTCAGGATTGTACGTCTGCCCCCCACCAACTGCTAAGTTGCTTCTGCTGAGCTGGTGATCCTAACGAACATTGGCTCCGCAGCTATGCCACATCCCCAGAGATCCAATCCTACCTAAAGTCCGTCGTCAAGCAATACGACCTCACTCAACACATAACGCTCAACAGCGCCGTGACGCAAGCATCCTGGAACCAATCGCGAGGCGTCTGGGCAATCCAGATCTCACACCACCATGCCACCATCGAATCCGAAATACTCATCAACGCCGGTGGGATATTGAATTATCCACAGATGCCTGATATCCCCGGCCTGGACACCTTCAGCGGGCCAATTCTGCACACAGCAGCGTGGGACAACACAGTTGATCTGGCCGGCAAGCGCATCGCCATCATCGGCGCCGGCGCAAGTGCCGTGCAGCTGCTCCCTGCAATCCAGAACACCGTCGTCCATGCCGATGTCTATATCCGCACGCCGTCATGGATCTCCCCGCCTGTTGCGCTGCCGCCGGGTGTGAGCAAGGGGCATGTCTACTCTGAGGAAGAGAAAAAGATTTTCCGGGATGATAAGCAGGGCTATCTTGCTATGAGGAAAGGCCTGGAGGACCAGTTCAATGTCATGTTCGCGGCATTTGCCAAAGGTTCTCCTGAGCAGCAGACTCTCAGAGCGCGGTTCGAGGGACGCATGAAAGAGCTGATTCGCGATGAAGATTTGCAGGACAAACTCATCCCGAAGTTCGAGGCTGGGTGTCGTCGCGTCAATCCTGGAGAGGAGTACCTGCTTGCCCTGCAAGAGGACAACGTGCGGCCGATTTTCGAGCCCATCAGCGAGATTTCAGCAGACGGGGTCGTGATGCAAGACGGTACATCTAATCCAGCGGATATCCTGATCGCAGCAACGGGTTTCAACACCTCCTTCCGCCCCCGCTTCCCCATCCGCGGTCTCGACGGCACGAATCTCCAGGATCTATGGGAGACCAATCCGACATCGTACCTTGGGATCGCGGTCGCCGGGTTCCCGAACTACCTTATGTTTTTAGGACCTAACACGCCAATCTCAAATGGGAGTTTGATGGGTACGCACCCCTGTTTCTTAACATAAAACCAAATTCCCTCACCTGCTGTTTTCAGCGTCACTAATGTGATTATAAACACGTGCAGGGCCCCTCGAAGCCACAGCCTCATATATAACGCGCCTCCTACTCAAAACCGCGCGCGAGCACATCCACACCTTCGCCCTGCGTCCTAGCGCTCAAGCCGATTTCGAGGCGCACACGCAGTCGTACATGCGCGGCATGGTCTGGACGGGGTCGTGTCGCAGCTGGTACAAGAGTAATGCCACCGGCAAGATCACGGCGCTGTGGCCCGGCAGCTCGCTGCACTATATGCAGACGCTTGCGGAGGATCGCTGGGAAGATTTTGAGTGGGTTTATGGTGGGAATCGGTTTGCGTATTGGGGGAAGGGTCTGTCGTGGGTTGAAAGTACGGATGAGGGGGTGAGTGGGGATGTGTTGGGGAGGGAAGAGAGGGAGGCTAGGGAGGTGAGAGCTGTGCCGAGTTTGAGAGATGTTGGGGATTTGAGTTATTATCTTGTGGAGGGCGAGGCTCTGCCTGTATCTTCCTTGTCCGAGGATGCGCGTGGGACTGCCACTGTGCTTTCGGCCGGGGGTGGCAGTGGCACCCAAGGCAATGGCGACAAGCGTGGGGATGTTTCGAGCGTACAGGCAAGGCTTTGAGGGAGGTCGCATACCACACAATACTGGACATGTTATGTAGATAAACTTGATCATATACCCATACCTACATATCGCAGGCCTTCCGCTCCTGATCAGAAAGCCAAAGCAGATACAAATACCTTATGCGCTTTGTGGTTGCGGAAGCCCACGGGGAAAACTATCAGCTCACAAACTGCACTGGAGAAGAACCTTGCATTCCTAAAGTGGGTTAGGCAATGGCTAGACAACTATACGACCAGGCCATCCACTCAAGCAAAGCTAGCCCCAGAATCAGACATGCCTGAGGTTCAAGTTCAGGCTTCAGAGAACGTCAATAGATCCTCCAAGCCCCTGCTCTCAACCTCTTCCCACCCAGCCTCCTGCGCACCACCGCCCAAAAACCACTCCTCTTGGCTAGTATCACCCTTCAGCACCCACGACAGCCAGTTGACGGCCGCGACGCCAAAGGCCCCGCCCTCCGGCTGGGCGTATGTCCCTAGATGCCCGACGGGGTAGTTCCCCACCCATTTGGGAACGCCGCTGAGGGCGGCGTAGTCGGCCATACCCTACAATCAATTGTCAGTATTCGCCTTCGAGTAGGGAACCGTACTTCTCAGACACGAAAGGGGGAGGAAGCGAAAGAGAGACTCACGTTCTTATAAGCAATATCCGTCTCTCCGCCCAAAAAGTAAAAGACTGGCTTCTTGACCTCCTTGATCGTCTCGGGATCCTCATTCGGCATCCCCAGCAACTCCCCAAAGAATCCCAGATCCAAGAACCCGGAGTTGAAGATTCCGAGATACTTGACGCGGTCGTCATCGCGCATCTGGTACGCCTCCAGCCCACCACAGCTCTGGCCGGCGACTGCAATGTTGCGCGTGTCCACGTTCGCGTACTTGCCGGTCTTGTTCGCAGCTTTTTCAACCCAGTCCAGCGCATCGCGCATAAGCTGCACGTCTGTTGTGCCGTGCCCGTTGGGCGCGCCCGAGGCGATGACAGCGAACCCGTAGGACGCGATGTGCGTCAGCATGTTGCCGAACAGCGTCCCGTTTGCGGAGCAGGCGCCGTTGCCCCAGATCAACACTGGGAGGGTTGTGTTGAGTGTGGGCGTGTCCTTGGGTATGTAGATTGTGTGGTGCGGGAGGGTTGGGTCTGAGAAATATGACTAGTGGGGGATACGTTAGTCTGTGGTCAGTGGTAAAATCAGCATATAGAATATGAGGATGTTAAGAAAGAGAGGGATTTACGGCATCGTAGGGGCCAGTCCCGGCCGCGAGGGTGAGGGTTGCGGAGGCGAGAGCCGCAAGATGCCACTTCATTGTAGTGTGGAAATGCGTAGGTGTTGTTAGAGAAGAGAAAGCCGATGCTCAAGAATTGAATGCTATCTTGCGATGAGAACCAGGGTATACTTATACAGATGTGCAGACCCTTGCATCATACCATGTCGTATCCTCCTCTGATAATGCCCGAAACTTCCACGCCTCGGCTCGTTGAGTGCTTGTAACTGGGGCGCTGATCCCTGTGCAGTCCGAGCATTCGGTAGTTGGAACATGTCGGTAATGCGGTGCACCTCGGCAAAGTGAAACGTGCGAGACGTTTCAGACGCCCAAGGTTCAAGGCTCAATGACCAGACTATGCAATCCGAGACAATTGGGCAGACATATTGGGACAGATGATGACGGCCAAGAACCACAGGTCATCTGTGATTGCGGTACGAAGAGATCGAATTGCCCGACATTTGGATGTATCGATTGGCGTTCTTGATTGCCAACAAGGGTTCTCACGGATGCATCAGACGGAAGATCTCCTTCCCAGGTACCATAAATTGTAGTCCTTGCGGTGAGAGCACCCGGTAGATGCGAATAGGGCGCGGACATAGGCGATTTTGGTTTTCAAGATTATTTTTCTGCCACCGGCTCTTTTGTGATTTTGGGGGATTTTGGTTTGTCTTCTCTGAAGGTATAGCGCCCTTGCAGTGATCATGATATCGGTCCCCTCCTCTGGTTTCCCTGTGAGATATATATCAGTCTGTGTAAGGTCATAAGTCCTGATGCGGGCTGGTCGCTCAGTCTCCTGTCATGGCACTAGGATGTAATTGACCGTGATAATAGTTTAGATAACAGGTGTCTTGCTTTTTGATAAGGTCGTTAATCTCGCTTCTGGCGAGATGTTTGTTGGTGAGAGGCCATGACAAGGAAGGGAATGATGGCCTGGCCCGCAAGGCGATGAGGCAACAAGGCAACAAGGCAGCAAGACAGAACTCGGGAGAAGGTTCGCTCCTTCCTCGGCTTCATGTTTCTTCTCCTCATCACTCTCAGAAGCGGCTTTCATTCTTTTAATCATCTACTGCCAGTACCTACGGAGGTAGTAGTGGCCACCATCATTGACTAGGAGCAACTGTCGTCGCTTGCAACGCCCGATATTCCTTGTCGGCAGTCTGGTGCCTCAGGTATTAGCAACAGAGCAAGGCGGTGAGTCACATGGTGCAACACTACTTCTTATAGCTAGTTAGCT
>RHLP01000745.1:0-12330 GCA_003719405.1 Aspergillus incahuasiensis
AGCCTGCCAGTGTGAGTTGGACCGCGGCAGACCCGTATCTAACGCGGCAGAGTCATCGTCGTTCCCTTCGTCTTCGAAACGTAATTCGGACAATTGTGAATTGGACCATCGTGAGGGTTCGTTCCTGTTATTACTATCCTGTCCGTGTGGAAGGGGAGATTCCAGCTTCGATTGGCTACTTGAGGGAGCAACTGGCGTACGACGAGAGTCCTTGCGAGACAGGTTTTGAACGGGCCTAGAAGGCGAGAGAAGTTTAGTGTTTGCTAATGGCTGTGTGGTACCAAGAGACGTGCACGAAGAAAGCTAGGCCCGATCTTACCTGAGGAATATTTTGCCATTTTGGCCTACATTTCCCACAGTAAAGTGGCTAGATGCCCTTGACCCGGCAACAGCCTCACGGGGCACCTTTAGATTGGGGTCAAATTGTTTGAAGGACCGCGCTCGAAGCACTTCATGGCTGTCTTTGGTGCGAACCAAAGATAGAGCCGCCTTTTCCCCTGCCACTCCCGAACCAATGTTTGTTCTCTTCGCAATGTGCCTTCCTTGTGCAACGGTATGGGCGCGTCGCAAAGCAGAGGTGACGTATGGGACTTTCGTGGGCGCATTGAGTGAGCTGTCATTGTCGGTTGAGACGGGTAATACGCTCGCGTGCACCGCTTCCGACTTTCTCTGGCTGTCGTCCGAGTCAACGACACTGGGTCCCATGGTGCAACACAATGTGGCGCACAGAGGCCCTAGGTCGGTGGTCCCAAGGCAGGAACCTTTGTCCCCCTTGTAAGTAAGCTTTTTTTATTCTCACCAGAGAAGCTCGATGCTGATAGGACACGGAGGTGTGAACAGCCCGGATGGGGAACAGGATGCGTGCCTGTGCAACAACATGACCAGGTTCGCGAAAATAGCTTTATACGCAGCGAATCCCAAGCATGGACGCGGTTTGCTCGGCACTGACGAAGTTCTCCGTTAGAAGCTCGGACCGACAAGACGCAGGGTGGATACGAGTCGCGGCGAAACAGAAGGCGCAGACGGGAGTTGAGAAGCAAGAGAGGGATGGCTGGGAGGACGGCAGGAATGGAGCGAGTTCGATGGAGTGATCTGTGATAATGAAGACGTAAAGCACACGAGAAACTGGGTAGGAAGCGAGAGAGCAGTGGAGGCCAAGCAGCCGCGTGATGGGAAATAATCGTGAGGCGACCGCGAAGCCGTTAGACTAGGTCGGATTTGTTTTGTTAGCGGGTGGGACAGCGGTTCCAGGAGAGCGGAACCAGCCCACAGCAGGCATGCGAAGGAACAGGATGGACCGATTTATATCTCTTTTGCTCCAAGCTTTCCATCCACGGCCTCGGGAGAAGCAGAGGGGCAGCCAATTCGCTAGAGCGAGATATTGAGCCGTGGTGGGCTGCCTCACTCAACTTTTCGGCTTATTCTCGCTGCACAAAGAGGGCTGCCAGTGGCATCCATCACATTGCATCGACTGGAGTCATCTGATCGGAACCATTCCAGGCTGCGGCTCCACCAGGTCAGATTTATCAAGGTTGAAGTTGCACAGATGACAGATACATCCATTATTGCCCGTCATGGTGGATGAATGCAACCGATACAGACGGCCGTTAACTGCCATCGACCAATTCGGTAAAGACAGCCTCGACAAGGTTTCGCTATTGATTTCTGTCTTTGGTCCTTCCTCGTCATATCAAAGACACCCAACTGCATTGCAATTGCTTCTCTCAAATTTCGGCCACTGGTGCGCTATCTCCATGGAAGATTGATACATCACATCTCACTGTCGCTTCTTTTCGGAGCTGACCACTAACCCAGCGCGTCGGCTAAAGAACTTGCCATGGATTTGCTTTTTTGGCCCGGAAACCCGGAGACCCAAGCACGTTATGATTTTCGGAACCCTTCGCCGGTCCCTTTACTTCTACCCTACAGTAGAGGAGACTCTAGCAGTCTTTGATCACATACCTAATGTCTACTCAATAACACCTCTTGCCCAGACCATGGTTCATCCGCCCTGTTTGGCTCCCAATCTGTCGGTGAAAGCCTACAAGGTCACTCGAGTTGTAGATCCATCTCCTACGTATGTCAGCCGCTGAGCCGCAATGAGTCCCCTCCAATCGCAGCAATTGACTCGAGCTCTCTGTTGGATGGATATGCGAGTGAAAGAACCAGTCGACTAAGTCGGTGAGCATTAATGTGGATGAACATGGCAGCAATCTGATTAAAGCTCAGGCCTTGCTGGTTCGCCAACACTGAATCAATCCAATCAAGTGCTACCGCGTACATATCTCAAATTGCATATCCCTGTACTGTATTTCTACTAGTACACAAACATGTTCCCCGTACCCAGCTTCAACTACCAGAGCTTGCAGGCCGGTTTCTTATTCGGGCAATTGAACGCCTCTTGGAACTCAAGGGAATTTGCCATGGTTCCCTGTCCAATGTCAGTTTGATCACGAACGGCGTATCTGATGCACAGAGAGGGGAACTTACAATGATTCTTGCAGGCTTAGGCGCATGGGGGTCGTTGTAAATGGCCTCTTGAGCCTTTTCCGGCGTTGTCTTGCTGCACCACCAGTTCGCATAGGAGATGAAGAAGACTTGCTCCTTGCTGAATGCAGATAGGCCAGGTAAGATGGGATCAGGGTGCGCCTCATCACGCTTCTTCCAAGCATGATAAGCCGCAGTCAACCCGCCTGCATCAGCGATGTTCTCACCAAGCGTCAAGCGGCCATTGACGTGTAGCTCTGAGTCCTTACCATGGACAGTGAACTCGGAGTACTGGTCGACAAAGCACTGTGCACGGTCTTCAAAGTCTTTCACGGTCTTCTCGTCCCACCAATCGGTGTAGTTCCCTGTTTCATCATAATGTCGTCCTGTAGAGTCGAAGGCTGGAAGCTAGGGGTAAGTCTTGGTCCACAAGATCGGCTGACAGCACAAACTTACCATGTGATAGTTCATGCCCACTCACTGCCCCGAATGCTCCGTAAGCCATGTATAACGGAGCGTTTTTTCCGTAGAAGACTGGGGGTTGCATGATCCCGGCCGGGAAGACAATCTCATTACCAGGGGGGTTGTAGTATGCATTAACAGTGGGAGTAGTCATGTCCCACTCGTTTCGATCAGTTGGCTTACCCAGCTTGGACCATTCATTCTCAACAATGAATCTCGCAACGGCATTTCGATTCTCGAAGAAGGTTTCGTTCGAGACAGACAAGCTTTGGTAGTACTTTTCCACATCCGCTGGGTCCATCACGTTGGGGCTCTCTGTCGGATACCCAATCTTTTGAACAATATTGCCGACTTTCTGGATGCCCAGTTTCCTTACTTCTGGAGACATCCAATTAGTCTGGTCCAAGGTGAACACAAATCGTTCCTTGATATCGGAAACAATCTGATCTCCTAGTTTCTTTGATTCCTCGGAGAATGACTCCAGAACGTAGAATCGACTTAGGATCCACCCCAAATCTTCATCTATAGTGGTGATGCATTTGCGCCACCGGTCTTGTTTAGCTTGAGGATCCTTCCCGGCGATTACATTGTTGAATTCACGCAGTGGTTCGATCTCAGCGCTTTCAATGCGCTCTGAGTAGGCTTGAATGATTTTCCACTTGAAGAATAGTTGAACAGTTTCTCGGGGAGTTTCGCTTATTATCTTCGACAGTGATTTCATATATGTTGGCGAACCAACAATCAAGCGATCGATTTCATAGTTGGTGGGGGCAAGAGCCGAGACCATATCAGCTAGAAAAATCTGAGGCAAAAGCGACTTGGTCTCTTCAATGCTGCGCGGGTTGTAGTAATGGGTCACATCCTCTAACATCTGCGTGGTTGGAGTCGCATCGGCTAAGGCCGACTCAAATGCTACAACGTCTTTCGAGAACGTGTCCTTCTTTTTGCTCTTGCCATATTCACCGAGGACCTTTTCGACGACTGCGGTGTAGTCGTTCACAGTTTGGGTATCATTGTAGTACTCTCGCGCAGGGAGACCAATCCTCCTCGGTGGCGTCACAAAAATCACGACATTATCCGGATCACGGTCGTCAGGCTATATCAAAATGTCAGTTGAAGCTATATACCTATTAACGACATAATACTAACCGAGACAGAGGGAAGTAGAAGAGCTGGGACGCCAGAGTTGTAGAGATACAGCACAGCATCGGTCAGGCCAGCTTCAGCTTCTTCCGAGGAGGATTCGAGGCTGTATACTCTTTCAAAGTCGTCCAGCAACTTTACCAAAGGCTCATTTCCACGTTTCTTAACCACATCTTCGTCATAGCATGCATTGTATCCAGCTTTCATCTTCTCATATATCTCTGAATCAGCAGGATCGGACGGTCCAGAAGACTCAAGTAGGTGACGGAGGCGCGTCTGGGAAGCCTCCTCCATATAAGTCCCGGTGAATATTGATCCCTGGTCGGATCGCATATCATGCTGGTTTCTCCAGCCCCCACAAACATATTGGTCAAATTCCGTGCAAGGATCTATATCGGCGTGATTGGGGTCCAGGTTGCGAAGAATCTCAGAAGCGGCGTTAACGCATTCGGGGGTCTGGCAGATAGCAGGCGCTTCGGCGTGGGGGATATCATCGTTGGACGGCTCTAATGCGGGTGTGGGGGACACATTAGTAGAGTATGGAGTTGGTCTGCATAATATTCAACGTACGCAACACGGATGATACGAGGTATCCGACAGTTATAAGGACGAGGGCGCCCACTGTCGATAACATAACATAGCATACTGTGGAGAGCCATGTTCGGCTCGGCCAGCATGGCGATCTTCCGGAGCGCTGGTGGGGTCTAAAGTTGTTTTCTGGGTGTTTGTACTCAGAGAATGAAGGTCGCTTCTCGAATTCGGGCTCTAGGAAATCGTGAAGGAGAGACGTGCTCTCCTCGCCACAAACGCTGCAAGAGTCGGTCATGTATTCTTATGCTGAAGCATAAAGGGGCCTGAGCTGACCTCATTGGCGAATCTTCCAGAGTATTTCTATTACTCATTTTGTCAATGAAGAGCTCGCAAGCTCAGCTGTCAATCAGTACCGAGTATAAGACTGTGAAGAGCATTTGTCCGGTCACAGAGTCCACCTAGAAGTCCCAAGGTTGTAAGTTGTAACATGTCGAACCCCGACCCCTTGCGCTTCAGGACTCCCTCCGCCTTTGTGTCACGGATGATGTAATCATCGATGGAGGTCGGTGCGGGGTGGTCTAGCATCTAGGCTGTCCGGGGGCAGTACTCCGTATGGATCATGGCAACTATCGGCATGGGGGCACATATACGGAATGTGTGGAGACTGAAGAATGGCTTTCTTGTTATATCTGACTAGTAATACGTTGATATGGCTGCTCATTATGGCCATGCATGGGCCTCTTGTTCCAACAACTTAGCCTACCTACTCCGTGGGGCGAGATAAATATATCTACCCTACTCAACACGATTCGCCCTACAAAGTGAGTTTACTAATACTTGCCCAATTTCCCATGAACATTATGCTTCCATAATGGAAATTGACTCAGACCATATGAGCTTGAGGATCGCGTAAATCCCATGGCGAGCTTGCATACCGAATACGAACAAACAAGATGCAGCAGAAATGACGAGCTCTGCCCCTGAATCTTGCACCGGAACACGAGATGAGAAAATAGCTGGCAGTTCAACATCCCCAAGCAATTGACTCGATGCCTCAACCTCATTTGATCTGACACCTGCCTGCCTACCATGGGCTTGGTTTTTGGAGTATATCCATATCTGTGGAGCGCGCTGTGTGCCCGACACGCTGCAAACCGGGAAGAAACCCGGTTGTAGAAGAGGCGAGTTGAGTCTGATTTACGAATTGATTCCCCCTGCCGGGCTGATCCTCAGTTAGCTATACAGACAGAAGGCTATAGACTGACCAATATGATACATCGTCTTTGACTTCGGTCTGCAAGGTGACCAAGGTCTGGCAGTTGCTCGGTCACCTGGGGCTTGTTAGGGGCGAGGCTTTTTGCTAGCAGTAAGTTTCAATAAAACCCTTCGAGGCTAGAATTGCTTGTAGACTGATACTGTCACTGGTTTCAGGGTAGCAGTTGCACAGTTTCCTTCGCTCGTGCTATATAAGCTGTTCAAGTTAGGCGGGGGGCCTATATACTTCGAGGCCTGGTAGGTCTGGACCGCCTGAACATATGATGTAGATCTCATAGCATGTAACTGGAAGAGATCGCAACTCAAAGCATAGTAGTACGCCGCATGGTAACGTACTCCATCTCAACTGAGCATCTACTCCCAGCTGTATGTAAGTCAATAATTGAGCCCAGGTCTGGAAGAGCCGGCAACAGCACAATAGGAACAAATATATTCAGAGCCCATGCCCAACGCTAAGATACCACAAGTTGACATTTAGAGTCGCAGTCGGGCCGGGCGAAAGACAGAGCCACAGACCCAATACTGTTGCAGGCCATTGCGAATTCAAACATGTGTGACGAAAATGCATTCATCGAGGGTGACCGTTGATGAATCCGTTTAGACTGAGGTATTTCCCCGGGCCGTCTACCATACGGTCTAGAAGGGAACTTTGAGGCGATACGAAGTAGTTTGTCCTCCCAGACGCAGCATGGAGTAGTTGTTGAAATACCTCAGACTACTCCGGTGTAGGCTATGTATATTGAGACCGGGACGAACTCAGATGATCAGCATACTGTATATTGCATAAATGTTACATGCATGATTTGATATTAATTCCAAATGGCTCGTTGATTTGTATAAAAGGAGAACTATCACGGACACTCAGGAGTCAGGGTTGTGTGCTGCAAGCTGCATGGTGTCATGGAGTCTTTGAAAACCCCAGTGCATCCCTGCCTTAGTGTGGAACCACAGGAAAGACGGCGTCTTGTCCGCTGGAAGGATGAAACCGACTGGTCGGAAGTGCCAAAATCCACCTTGTTTCAAAGGAGCTCATCATCATCCTTGTCTTCAGCAGTCGATAGACTAACTGGTCTAGCGGCTGGATTCTTTGTCCAATCTCAGAACCCAGATGCTAGACAATAATCAACATTCCTGGTATTATTATTATGATTGTTGTGTTTATTCTACCTTTTGTTCCAGCTGGATGAACGCCACGGCCGTATTCCTCGCCAGCGGACTTTCGGCTGGGCAGCATTGCTCTGAGCCGAGTACGAGTCTGACACATCAAGCCGCAAGCGAGCCAGAAGCTGGGACCTGGGTACCGTTGATTATTACGGAGGGTAAAAGAGAGGATTCGCCCCACCCACTGTCAACGGTCGGAAACAAAAGCGCGAGCCTAGACATTTTAGTATGATTTTCTGTTCAATTTTGATAAGAAGTTAGGAGAGCACAGCGCAGGTGTTAAATAAATCTAGAGGAGTAAACATTTTTGCCGATTTGGCAGTTCCGATCCTGGAGATATTGAATGAGCCACCTCGGCGAGGCGTCAAGACGCAACTTGATCTGTCCATCAAAACGCACTTTGGGACGGTAGACACTGTCCTGACTCGGTGTAGGCAAAAACTCTGCCGATCTGCTTATGCGAGAGGCCCCGACGCCAAAGTCCTCGTGGCTTTTGCGCTCCTTGGCAACACGGTTGTATGCTTGAGCTAAGAACTCCATAGTCCATATGTACCATTAGCTTCTGAGAACGCGTTCCCCGTCGATTCAATCCTGGCGTGACAGGCTGACATATCGTTGACGAAGTCAAGGTCAAGAAAAGAAGATTGCTCAACGGTAGCCTGGGTTGTTGGGTGGGATGATTTGGGTGGAGATGCCTAGATAGATAGGGGAGAAGTCAACGTTAGGAGCTCCGAGCTGGTCGTGGGACTATGTATGGGGAATTTGGGGGCCCATACTTACCGTTCGTCCCGCGATGCATGTTCGAGAAGGCGAGCTTGGGTTTCGTGCCCGAGTCACGCCTCGTTCACTTTCATCCTGATCAGTCTCAACTCGAGAATTGGATCGTGTAGAATAGACAAAGGTCTTCTGCTTCGTACTACGTATCTGATGTGATATTCGGAACTGCAGATGATGAACGCCATTCAAAAGATGAGATTCGTCAAGGACCCCAGAGTGGGTGTTGGACTGGGAGCCGAACCATTCACGAGAGCAATTCCAGCACCAAAGTTGCTTGGTCTGTTTGTTTACCTGTCAGGCTAGCTGAGTAGGACCGCACGGACTAAGGGGAAGCTAGCAGGCTATCTTCTCCATCGGCTGCTTCCTCGGCCAGCACGACCAACCGCGCTGCCTGTTCTTGTTCCTGGATGAATCCTTGAGTCCTTGCTTTACTTTCATTTGATGTATGATCATTGATCACCGTTATTTGGCTTTTCTGGCCCCAGAACAGCGGACCGTAGCAGAATCCACCGGGGATGGCTACTTCCCAAAGCTCTTAGTGCTCTGTTGGCTTACAGGCTTACCTAGGCGATGAATCCCCTCCTCCGATCGGACGCATCAATATAACTAACGAATTGCGCGACGCTCTCACAAATCCCCATCCTTCTTTAGCTCCCTGCAGCCAATCTTCGACGATTCATTCTAGAACCTGTCCTTCCTTCCACTCTTCCCTTGCTCACTTATCCGTTCCTTGACGCCTGGTACCTAGAGCAGGTACTTCTCTCCACTATACTCAGCTCCAATTCTCCTTTCTTCCCCTCAACGTTCGCTCCGCTACCGAACTGCCGTCGGGGGCCAGCGACTTATCGCCTGAAGAAGCTTCGAAATACGGTGTAGGCTCTGGATTACAAGCTCCCTAGGCTTCTTTCCTAGAATTGTCGCTTTCATTTCTCCAGAAACCAGCGGGAACTCCTCTCAGGCTCGCATCGAACGTGCGCGATCGCTCTCACTCTGCTGCTGCCGACCGTTTACTTAAATCGCCGACATTCGTCCCCCTAGCAGTCGCAGCTGCCATAATATTCAGTTCTTACCGGACTAGCAACCGCATCACCGCGCCTCGAGTCCTCCGCGATTCTATTCTGCGCTTGAACCACAAAGCTATAATAAGACTGTTGCAAGGACATTGGATTTTGCGCGCGGGCAAACAAAACGCCTGTTTGACTCGCCGCTTGCTTGATTCCCAGGGCTTCACTAGGGAACGTTTACTCGTAAACCTTCTGGTTAGCGCTTGGGGACAGACTGGATTGTTTCCTATTGGTTTCTATGCCACTGTGATCTATTGGTAGGTGTGTTTGCTTTTTCTTGCTATTTCTGCCTTTGTTGCCTTGATACAAGTGTATAAAGAAGAGCAAGCTGAACGCTGAGTCTTGCATTTTGGACCAGCTTATGGTGCACGTTCCAATCACCGGTCTTTGTTTGGCTGTTTCGCAGCGATTCGAGGAATCGAAGGGCCCCTGATTCACGTCGACGACTGTCAGCACCATTGATCAAGTCTTAGATTTCGCATTCTCTGGGAATCTAACTAACCGAGTTGCCGTTTCCGAGTAAATAGTTTTCTGGAGTTCTTGATTCTACCCAGCGGGACTATCCACCATGGGCTGCATGAGTTCTAAGCAAGTCGAGGCGGGGGATGACAAAGAGGCCGTTCAACGCAATGCAAGGATAGAAAAGAGCCTGAAAAGTGATAAAAAGGTGATGGATAGAACGATCAAAATCCTGCTTCTCGGTACGTACCAAGCTGAATAACCGCTACAATTATACCTACTAAACCATTCCAGGTGCTGGCGAATCAGGGAAATCAACTATCATCAAGCAGATGCGCATTATCCACTCCGGGGGGTTTCCCGAGGATGAACGCCGCCAGACACGGGCAGTGATCTACTCAAACATCGTGGTTGCTTACAAAGTTCTGCTGGAGATTATGCGGACCGAGAACATTGATTTTGAACACGAAGCTACAAGAGTCAGTCCAGTATCATCCGCCTTGTATCGATTCGTGCATGCTAACATATGTCACACAATCAGCCTTTGGCGTACTTCGTTGACAACCTAGAGCCTGACGTGGGTGTGGAGGAGGCATTTTCCGATCTCAAAGTTCGTGATGCAATGAACGAGATGTGGAATGATGGTGGAGTCCAAAAGGCTGTCTCGAAGGGGCATGAGTTTGCTCTTCACGATAACCTGAACTAGTGAGCTCCTCAGTGGACAACTGCTCCATTTCAATATTTGTTGACAATTCTATAGCTTTTTCCATTCACTCGACCGAATATTCGAGTCAGGCTGGCTCCCCGACAACCAGGACATGTTACAGGCCCGTCTGCGGACGACCGGCATTACAGAAACACTATTTGAGTTGGGACAGATGAACTTCCGGATGATGGACGTCGGTGGACAGCGCTCGGAGCGTAAGAAGTGGATTCATTGCTTCGAGGGTGTCCAGTGCCTGCTGTTCATGGTTGCATTATCCGGGTACGACCAGTGTCTTGTTGAGGACCAGAACGCTGTAAGTTCCCCTTAGTAGCTCATTTGAACCAGCAACCTAATATCTCACTAGAACCAAATGCATGAGGCGATGATGCTTTTCGAGTCGTTGGTGAATGGCGAATGGTTTAAGCGAAAGCCAATTATCTTATTCCTTAACAAGATTGACCTTTTCAAGGACAAGCTTGCTATCTCACCGATATCGAAGCACTTTCCCGACTATAGCGACTCAAATACTGACTTTGACGCTGCCGCCAAATACTTCGCTGATCGCTTCCGGGGTATCAATCGGATTCCGGAACGAGAAATCTACATTCACTACACCAATGCCACTGATACAACACTGCTAAAGGCCACCATGGACTCAGTACAGGATATGATTATTCAGAAAAACCTCCACACCCTCATACTCTGAGCCACCTTTTATGGAACGACTGTATTTGATTTTTCACGAGGTTTTCAGCGGCCACGAGACTCCCTTTGCATTGATATACGATCACGCGTTGCATTCTCTGAGCGTTTGGTCTCCGACCTGCATCTTCCTCGGCTCGTTACGCCTACTTATTATATATGTCTTCTTGCACTTTCGCTTGGGGCGAAGTGCTTCACATGGCCTTTGCTGTATTTGGATCTTGCTCATTCGGCGGCCAAAGTCTACCCTACTGGAGAACATACATTCTTCGGTTCGGAGACGACCACACTTTCTATATAATGTTGACTGATACCATTCATTTCTGCTCGCTGTCTGGACTTTCTGGCGTTTCCACGAATATCCTTTGCCGTTGCGTCATTCCCTCACTGTCTCCGCTTCTCAGTTATTATCTGCAAATTACAGGGCCATCCGCTCAAGGATCGAGATTTTTTGTCTGCCTTATGCTAAACCAGTATCCTTCCTGCTGCATTCCGGGAGAGAAATTGGGGTGCTACGCTTCGGGAGACAATGATCGTTGGGTTCCATCATTATCTAGAATTGTTTTGGGCTCAAACTGACTGTGTTGAATTATCAAATGTGCGTGCTATAGCCCAGATTGTATTCTAGATACATTAATTGAAATAGTCAAAGAGAACACCTTTCATACTACTTCGTAGCTGAATAGAACTCTTGCGATGCCTCGTTTAGTGCCTAAGGCATAAACTCGGGTATTACCTAATCCGTTCCGTGCTCCGCATGATCGGCTCAGCCAACCTGGATTTCGCCTGATGAGCACGCCTTTGTCCCGAAACAACCTCGTCTGCCCCCTCTCAACACCTAAACATGCTGTCCTCCTCATTGCGCCGGGCAGCGTGGGCGCCAGTAGCGCCAGTGTCTGGTCTTTGCCGTTCATCTACCCAAGGCCTCGCTACCGCCTCCACAGGCATCGTACGTCAACGCCGCTACTCTTCGTCATCTTCTAAGCCAAGCGACGGTTCCAGGAGGGTCGACGCCTCTTCTCAAGCTCCTGCGAAACAGGTGAGCTCTGCTGGAGAGAAACAGGGCAAGGCTTCTCGTCGTCGGGGAAAAGATGGCAGTGGAAGTGGGCGCAACGGCTCTAGATCCAACCAGCCCAACGCCTTTTCAAACCTCCCCAGTGTCCCCTCGACGCAACACTTGCAGCCGCATGGTAGGTGTAGCAGAATGTATACTTGGCTTGTTTTATGTGCCGTATTGATAGCTTTTCCCTCAGATGTTCAACTCGCCTCATTTTTCTCCATCCACCGACCTATTTCCGTCTCTACAACCGTCCCTCCACCCTCAAGCGCCGAAGCATTCGACTCGATATTCACCAAGCAGGCTTTGAAGAATGCATCAGACGATGTGATACTCACCCTTTCCTCTACTGTTAATTCGATGGAGAGCGCCGCGCACCATCTTGCTGATAACGACGGCGTCATGAACGCCTTTGATATGGAAAGCAACCAACTCGATGGACTGGATATGACCGAGCTGAAGATGTCCGTGGAGGAAATGACCAAGCGCCTCCGCCCCTTCCACCC
>RHLP01000746.1:0-10182 GCA_003719405.1 Aspergillus incahuasiensis
CCCGCCCCAGGCCCAGATCTCACCTACCGACGCCCTCCCGCACCAGGCTCAGGCCCAGACCTCACATACCACCGCCCGCCCGCACCAGGCCCCGGTCTCCGCGGCGACGACCCGCTAATGCGCAGCCTGTTCCCCGCCCGCGACACCGGCATTGCGGCGCAGTACGCTGCTGGCGGGCAGGGGCAGGGGCCCAGCGCGCCCCGCCGGAATATCATGGGCGATCTCTTCAGGCGTTCTGCTGACGGGAGATCCAGCCCGCGCCCGGGCCCGTCGACCCCGTCGCCTGGACCTGGGGCTTCCGCGCGGGATGAGGCGAAGCGGCGCCGCGAGTCGAGCTCGGCGTCGCCGCACTCTTCGCCTGGTTCTGCGCCGCCGGTGAAGAAGAAGTCGTTTTTTGATCGCTTGGATGAGAAGAGGCGGAAGAAGTAGGTCTCTCTCTCCCTTACTCTCTTCTTTCGGGTTTCTTGGAAATCAGATCTGTGGTTGCATTGACCGGCTGTGAGGACTGTTGATTTGCCGTTGATATCCTTCCAACCGGACGGGAGCTGCTCTACCATACCAGCCTAGGTAGGGTACCTTGTTCGTCCTTTCCTGTTTCTTGCATCTGTGTTTTTGTTTGCCATTATTTGATTCGGCGGTGCCTTGGAGCGCTTGCTTTCCATTCACGCGGCCTTGTCTTCAGAGGATCCAAATTGCTAGATCACCTCTAGATTGCCTTTTGTTTGATGCTTCATAACACTCCACACTGCAATTTGTTTCTATCTTGTTTGTTTGTTCCCCTTATACGTCCCTAGCATGTTAGCCACTCGTTTGTTATCTAGTCCTACTTGAAATTATGATGCATGTTTGAATATTGAGTTCTGTAATAGTGACCTAGCTAGGGCTTTCCGATCGTTTCAGGTCTTGAGTTCCAGGGATTTATACACAATGTGCCCTGGTGCATTATATCTAGGTAGACTATTTCACAATGCGCTGTTCACCCCACGCCATCTCAGCTTTTGAGACGGTAAGCTATACTTCAAGAGCTAGTGTAGATTTAGACGCCATTAACTTGCACAGTATCCTTGTACAGCTCCATCTCACCAATACGGTATTGTTTGACGGACTAGACGACACAAAGGGAATGTCCAAACTAGTACATGCACATACACACATAGAATGTCCCTATGTTCAATTATCCCATTAGACCCTAGGATAAAGGGGACTCTGCGTCTACCTCGGTACTGTATTTGGTAGCAAAAACATCTCTACCATTGACTCTGGTGGCGGCAGATCTATATGCATGGTTCTTGTGACGCAAAGTGTTTGAGCCCTCCGTAGTGCTTTTTAGTCGTGTCATGCTCAAGGGCTGAAAGGTTGGCTATGTTGTCGGGTTATATGCCGAGCTCGCAGGGGTCTGGGCGTGGTCCTTGTTAGTTGCGTTGGACTGCGGCCTTTTCGATATCTTTCCAATATATGAGCACGTCATTGTTAAGCATATAGACATGGAGGCATTGTTGAAGACTATGCTCAGTCATTCAGAGGTAGTCTAATCAAAATCTCAACATTCTTGCAAGGATAAAACAGGTTATTCTGTTTCAATGTCAATCCTCAACTCCACATCAGGGCCAGTGGTATGTGAGAACCTCGCTATGAGACTGGGTATACCCTATGGTAGCACCGGTTCCTAATTAGCGCCAGTACAGCAAGACCACGCCTCTTTGCTCTTTGCATGGTGTCTTTCAGCCATTCGGTATAATCTCTAAAAGTACCAGCTCAAAGTCGTACCAGCTCAAAGTCTTTATTTCATATGTCCAAGGCTACTACACCCAGTTTCCTTTTTGTGATTTACAAAGTAGTGCATTCTTTTACAGAACACCAATCAAACTCAGTTATGTCTGTTCACAAGACCATCATTCTTCCATTAGATGATCATCCTTTCGTTCTATGATATTTGTTTCATTGGGCGGTTTTTCTTTTGTTAGATCTCTTTCTGTCACTAGCTTGGTTCACTTCATGCACGAACACAACAAAAGCTGGTTTTTGTTCCTACATCAAAGCCCCTACAACATTATGCTTTCAGACAAATACAATGAAACCATATACCTTTAATCTAGTATCATGACTTGGGGACCAAAGGTTCAACAAGGTATATATACCACTTGCCTCAACCAGAATGTCCTAAATATCTCGACTATTCCAACACACAACGCTTAATCCCTTATACAACCGCAGCAGTGCACTCACATCCTACCATCCCACACCTCAAACACATCCAATCAACCACGCCCAACATGTCTACCTCAAACGAAAAGTCCAGCTGCAGCTCAAGCAGCAAGCCCATCCCCTCCAACTCCACCCCGGAGCTTGAAGCGCCACAGGCAGCGCCAGCGCCTGCACCTACATACGGCGAAGTCGAGCTGGAGCTCTATCTTGCCGTCCCCACGCGCCACAGCAAGCCCGAGCACTTCGCGCTGCTCCTCCGCAGCCCCAACGCCAAGCGCTGCACACACTTTTACACCACCGAGAACCAGACCAACGTATCTATGTACTCCGCCAGCGCGCCCCACCCATCCCAATACTTTTACACCCCCAGGGTCGAAGAAGACGCGCGCTTCAACGGCTACCACCCGGCGTGCCTTCTCAGCGGCCCGTTCGAGGCCAAGAAGGTTGGAACAATCCCGCTGGCTGATGAGCAGGTGGTGTATGAGGCCCACAAGACGGTGCGCGCGACCTTCGGTCCCTGGTGGGTTGTCAATATGGTGAAGGAGCTGAAAGAAAGGGGGTTTGTGACTGAGGACGCGTGGGAGCGCTGCTTATGTGATGCGAGGGCTTGGGTCACTGAGTGGTATAACAGCACGGACCCGCATAGGCTTCATGTTTCATGGTCCCCGGAATCGTATAGGCCTTCCTAGGTAGAACGCTCCCATGGCTGCATGTGGTTCGGTGAGCTCAGTTGAAGTGTCCTGAACTGGTTGAATCTTTTTTTTGTCTCTTGTCGCTTCTGCTTGAATCTAAGTTACGGCAGGCTTCCCTCTACGCATATGTAGGGTGCGTTTCGCCAGCTGTGGTTACCCTAGGGTAGTTGTTTGTTTTGGATTGTTTTATGTTTTGGTTTCTCTTGAGATTGAGCACGCCGTTCAGCTAGTTTGACATATAGTTCTGTCGGAGTATCAATATATGTATCTTGACTTGGACTGTTTTTTGTGTGTTGTTTGTAAGTTGTTTCTGCATACCGGTTTGACGGAAAGTAAGTTTGAATCAGGACTCAAGATGTATTAATGGAGTAGTAGCCACTGAGTCTAAGCCATGAACTCTATGCTGTGAACGAACACTATGATTTAGGACATTTTTATTAATTTACCCAGCTCTGTATGCCGTAGGACTTCCAGTACTTAGGTAGAGGGCTTGCGTCTATATAGACCTCTGGTTAGTAGAATCACCTAGGAACAATTTCTAGAACTCAGCTTATCCCAAAGAAATTCTCTTAGGCTATGCAACCTACTTCCATTGGGCCTGGTACCTCAGGCTTTTATATGTGAGTTTCGATACTTCAGCTTAGGAGGTATATATGTCACTGTGGCCCTGGCCTCGGAGGTTTGGATCTGCTCTATAGGATATGTGCCAGTAATTAGGAATTTTGCTAAAGTTGTGTGTATTTGTTGTGGGCATGGTTTGTTCTCCTGTACCGTTGCTGCAGGTTGTTTATGACCATCCCAGTTTGAATATGAACTAACTTGCATCTTTCTTCTAGTTCACATTCTGGTAGAGACTGGCCTATAAATACAGGTGATGAACTCAACCTTCAACCATATAGCAATGCTCTAAATAGATGGCTATAATAGAAACCATCGAACTGATGCAGATGCGCTGCAGCCAGCAATACTGTCTGCTAAATACCTAGGTATGCCCTGGCTGCTTCTTGGTATGTAGGTGCCCGGCGAGTTGCTAGATCTGATTTAGTTGCAAGGCTAACAATCTACCCTTTGTGATGTTCGCAACGCTGTGCTTCTGTCAGGACATAATAACAAAGCATGCTTTGTCTATTAACAGATAATAATTTGCACAATGTTTAATGGGCGGTGCGAGGGCTGGTCTTTGTCGAATTAACAAAGCCGGCATTCAGTCCCTGAGCACAATGAACAAAGAAAAAAATCACTTGAACAAAGTATTTATATTCCCTATATAAGACCCTCCCAGCCCAGATCTACAGTGCCATTCCAATACACCACCAGACGTCTAATACCTTAGGTACGTACGTACTCACTCCATTGACAATCCACCCATCCCAGAGCCCGCACCCAACCGCGCAATCCAGACGAAGACCACCATGTCCGCCTCAACCCCCAAACCCGACAACCAGTCGCAGACCGGGAGTAAGCCAGAGGAAAAGCCAAGACAAGTCGACAACTCCAATGCTTCAGAGCCAGAACTCTACATCGCATCAACCAACTACCACAACGAGCCCAACCACTGGGCGCTCCTCCTCCGCAAACCCAACGCGCCTCTCTGTCTCCGCTTCCACTCATGTTACACATCAGATGCATACCCGCCCTCCGCCTACGGTTCCCTTGTAGAAGAGAAGCCCTTCCGCAGCAGACTCTTGAGGGACACCAAGAAGATCGGGACAGTCTCTCTGGCGGATGAGAAAACGGTTAGAGACGTGTGCGCCGCGGTCGAGCCGCAGCATTGCCAGAAGTATATCCTTGCTGTAATCACAAAGTTAGAGGAGAAGGGACTGGTTGACCGCGGCACGGCAGCGAGATATGCGCCGCACCTACAGGTGTGCCTTTTTGAGGGGCCGGTGAGGAAGGTCGGTGAGGAGGAGTGGAATAAGCTTCTTGAGGAACTGGGGTACTACGGCGCTCTTGGGCACGTTGCTGAGCTGCAGGGGTACACGCCTAACGACGAATTTGGGGTTGGTGACTAGCTGCGTTTGGTTTGACATTATTGCCTAGTACTAAGTAGTAGTCTGTCCTGCTAGCTATAATGTATTGTTTTTTGATTGGTTATATTCTGAATTCTGTTTCACTAGCATAAATTCCATCACGATGACCATACAAGCTGATTGAATTGGGTGCGGAAGGTTGATCTCCATGCACATGTGTAGGTAGACTGTAGACTGTACTCAGTAAATGTTGGCTCCGTGCGTGCCATGGTTATTTACGTACGCGGCCACGTCGTTCCTCAATTATAGATACCTTTGTAAGGTACCTCTGCAACTTTGCTCTTGTACAATGTTTCACAGTCTGTTGTGGCTTGTAGGGGGCCAGGGGGTAGACTCGACCCTCGTCTCTAACCTCATACCCCAATTCTCGTACACATGCCGTCGATGGAGGCCCTATATGCAGGGTAGCCAAAATAGCACTAAAGCTAACAGCCTGCTGTGGGGTTTATTAGACTACAAGGACAAGTAACAATGCCTTACCATACTGGTCACGTACAATGAGCATTGTAATATGTGACAAAGGGTACCGCCTGGAGTTGTTAGCCTGTGGATAACCTTTCAGCCATTTCATAAAGAATACATTGTCTTTTTTCAAACTCCCCTGCTGAAAGAATAATGGAACCGTGAGTTGCAAAAGAATGTGGTCTTTGTGGTGCTTTGACTGCAAACGATTGTCTTTATATTAACAATGCCATATGATATGCCATTCATCGTCTCATTATACTGGCACAACGCAACAAAGCAAACATGGTAGCTTTCAACATTCATACAAAGATCTATAAGAGTTATATAATGCCCTCAACTCCCTGCTCCTTTTGGGGTAATATCTCATCACACTCATCCAATTCAATCAGCAGGCATCAACTGATCCTTCAACGAACAACCGTACAGCGAATCCTCGGACAGTCTAAATCCAACCCAGCACAACCCAGGTACGTACCTACTCCGCCATCATGAACACCATAAAATACCTCTCAACCCCCTCCCAACCCGCGGCCACCCCATCCCGCCTCGAACTCTGGATCGCCATGAGCGCACGCCACAACCAACCCGAACACTGGGCGCTGCTCCTGCGCGCCCCCAACAGCGACCGGTGCACACGCCTCGAAGTCGACAACGGGTACCCGCCGTCCTCGTACATCCACAAGTTCAGCACCAACAAGCGCTTCGACAGCTGGCACTACCCCGTGCGCGAGAAGCTCGCGACCGTGTCGGCCAGCGACGAGCAGGAGATCCGCAACGCGGCGGCCGCGGTCCCGCCCCAGCACTGCCAGCGCTATGTGGTGTATGTGCTGGCGAGGCTGGAGACCAGCGGCAAGTGCTTGGTCCCCGTGGGTACGGCGCGGAAATACGAGGGGATGGTGCAGCCCGGTGTGTTTGAGGGGCCGGTTGTGGAGATCTCCGAGGAGTATTTTGCGGAGCTGGTGGAGGAGCATGGGGTGTTGAAGGCGGCGCAGATGGTGTTGTTTGTGCAGGGGTGGTTGAAGAAGGAGGATGGTGGTGCTGGTGGTGGGGAGAAGAGTGGGTAGGAGGTTTGGTAGTTGATGTTTAGTGTTTCTTGCAATGCTATTTTGGATTTGATTTGACTGTTATATCACTAGGAGACTGTACAAGTGTAGGTGGCCTGTGAACTAGTTGCATACAGATTGGGGGGCAACGATGCGGGTGTATATACATCCTTGACTTGTAGCATTGGCTTCTGGAACTAGTGTGTAATGGCAATAGCCAGTAACTCTACTATATCTCACGATGAAAAGGATAGTATGAACTATCCACATGGTGGGGCTGGCCTTGTTGTACTGCAACTATATAGAAACTAGGGCTAGACGTCATATGGTACTAAGGCTGGGCCGGCCAGGCAAGCAAACGGGGCACAACAGCAACCGGGAAATGCGCATGGGCACAATGCATGGAGTCAGCCCCACGGGCTGCTTGGGTATCATAATCAACTTAGGTAGGCGTTATATATCCTACCTATCCACTTCTTCACATCCTCTTTCTATCGACATGTAAGAGTGTTGTTTGAGAATGCAGTATATATACCAGGCAGCCAAATGTCTATACGGAGTACTTAGAGTATATTTGTTCTGCTAACATTAAACTGAGCCTTCAAGCTTCCATGATGATGTACCTAACTAGGTATTGCGTTGTTCAACATCCATACTAAACAATCTGCCAAATTTCCCGGTTGAGACTCTGGCACGTCAGTTGGAGGAACCCTTTTGCTTCATCAAAGATAAAAAGCATGACAAAATATCCCTGATATGCCATTCTAGCCCCGCTCTAAACGCTTATCACAGGATAGTGTAGACAGTATATTGAGGCAAGGAGCACTAACTATAACTCCGAGTCGAACAGGGACTTTGGTCTCACGTGCAGATCCGACACGAAACATCAATCATATACTCATCTCTCACTCCTGCCCAGTTTTATAGTAACAGCTCACCATCCCATCCTCGATGACATCCACCCCGCAAAGCGTAAACCGGACATCGTCAGGAAGATCCGCAAACAGCCTCGGTTTGCCCCAACCCGCACCCGCACCTGCACCTGCACCTGCAGCAGAGCCCTCTTGCGTACCCAGACCCCCAAGCAAAACCGACGCAAGCGTAAGAACCATCTCATCCACCCAGCCGCGCCTCAGAAACTCCTGCACCGTCTGCCCGCCATCAACATATACCATCCCCGCCCCCTCGAGATCCAGTACGCGCGCCGCCTCCTCCACCGACGCCACAGCCCTCGCGTCTCGCAAGCGAGAAGAACAAGAACCACCAACGCCACCATCAGCATCAACATCAACACAGCCGCCAGGCAAGGTCCTACTCAACACAAGCAGCCGTTTCGCAGGGTACGGCCACTCCGGCAGCGCGCGGCAGACCTCGAACGTCCGACGGCCCATGACAATAAAGTCGACGCCGGCCATGTTCTGCGCAAACGAGGGCGTTGACCTTGTTGCTGGGTTTGAGGCGGGCATGTGCTGGTTGTTTTGTGGCGGGTGCGTCAGCCATGCGAGGTCGTGGTTCTGGCGCGCGAGGGACCCGTCCAGGCTTGTTGCTGCGAAGACGCGCGCTTTCCAGGTGCGCGTGGGCGTGGCCATTTTTGTGCTAGGACAGGACCTAGGTATAGATAGTGTTAATGTAGAAGGTGGGGGAGATGGTGATGTCGAAATAGGATTCCGGGTGATACGAGATCTAGCCTAGGTATGTGCCTTGGCTGTAATATGAGTCACCTCGCGCCGAGAACGCCCAAGACTGCACCTCGTATACCCGTAGAAGGGCTGATCGAGCCTAGGCCTCGTCTAATCGTTGCTGCGTCTCGCACTGCTGATATGGTGCAGTACATCATGAGCCCTAGGTTAGCCGTGCCCGGCTGCACGTGGGCTTTACATACTGCCATATGACAGCGGGTGAAAGAAAGAAGTGATTCTTTGGTCCTGGCCATGATGGTACTCTAGGTAGGGTGATGACTACTATCAACACGCCATGAAGAACGGCGTCAGTGCGGTTGCATTCCCGTCGATATTGGCCAGGAGGCGCTAGATATATATAGACGGGTTGTTCCAATGCAGAAAGAGCAGTAGATACCCAGGATTAACAACTAAACATCCCTCCAAACAACAAAGGGCATTGTGCTTCATTATTCGGGATCTAGTATGATGTTTTCAACACGCCTATTCAAACACTAGTACTTACAGACTGCTCGACCGTACAGGTAGTGTATCAATACATGTTGCACTGGCCCCCTTTAGCTCAAGATGGGTTCAACTAGTTTCTACAGTGAGATTAATATTACAAGGCTTACAACATGGGAGGTACCCACGTACCTTATTTATGTGCCAACCCAGGTTCATGATCTCGAGGCCCTTGTTCTTCCTTATTCCTGTGAATACCCTCTGTGATGTTGACCATGGCACGGCCCCGACCTATAAGATATGTACGACACGATCAATCAATCATAGAAACCAATGCATACCATTATCTATTGAATCTACCAATCTAACCGCCTCCACGCCGAAGGAAAAAGCTAAAATGTCCCCCTCAGCCACTCCACCAACGCCCCCTGCGCCATCGCCTGGCCATACGGCATACTGGTCAGTGGAATGGCGCGGTAAAAGTCCAAGCTGTCGCCCATGCCCGTGCCAAAGCTTGTATCCTGCAGCTCGCCCTGCTCATCGATCTTATTCAGCACCGCGCGCACCGCCCTCTCACCCACCTCGCGATACTCAGCGCCAATATACCTCTTCCGTACAGCCTTGAGGATCCCCCACGCAAAGCCCGCCGTCGCCGAGGACTCCACGTAGCTATCCTCATGGTCCAGCAGCGTGCGCCAGTACCCATCGCTCGTCTGCAGGCGCTTCAACGCCTCAACCTGCGCCGTCAACGTATCAAGCAGATGAATCCGCAGCGGGTCATCAGGCTGCAGATCCAACAACTCAATAAACTCAGGAATCACAATCGTCACCCACGAGTTCCCGCGCGCCCAGCGCGCCTCCGCAAAATGATGGCCCTGCCCAAGCCCGTTGCCCTGCGCGCGGTCCGCCGCCGAATGGAACTCCCACCCGTGGAAGAACAGCCCCGTCTTCGCGTCAAACAGGTACTTGATGTGGATGAGGAACTGGCGCTTCGCCTCGGCGACGTACGCGGGGCGGCCCAGCACAAGGCCGATCTTGGCCAGCGGCAGCACGGTCATCATCAGCGTGTCGTCCCACAGCTGCGCGTGGTGCGCGTTCTCCGACAGGTACGTGATGTGCGCCATGCCGCCGTGCGGCGTGCGCGGGAGCTCGTGCATCGCCCACTCCGCCCACGCGTCCAGCCAGGGCAGGTACGCTGGTTTGCGCGTCTTCTCGTACAGGTATGCGAGGGTCAGGAAGACGGCCATCGTGTTGATGTTCTTGGTGGTGCCGGCGGCGAGTTGTTTCGTGAACCACGCCTCGATCACGCCGGTGAGCGACTCGTCGCCCGTGACCTCGTACCATTTCCAGAGCCCGTACAGCCCGACGCCGTGCGTCCATTCCCATCCGTCCCATGACTTGGTGTCGATGATGCGTCCGTCGTCGAGGTGCAGCAGGAACTTGCCGCTCTCGTCTTTGATGTTGATGAGGTTGTGGGAGAGCAGCGCGAGGGCCGTTTCGGCGCTTTTTTTGGAGAGTGACATGGTCGGTTTCCGGGGAGGTTAGGTAGGTATGATCCTGCGGGATTCTAGAGGTCGGTGTTGTGAACTCTTTCAGAATCACAGCGCCAATATTAAAACCACCC
>RHLP01000747.1:0-16222 GCA_003719405.1 Aspergillus incahuasiensis
GCTCCTGCCACTAATAGTCACGGCTGCGGATCATCTCTCTCCCACGCAACTCCCTGACCTTCTTGCCCAAGCTCTTCCGCTCCGGCTCCCCCCTAACAATGCGCGTCCGCCCACCACCCCCGAAAAAACCCACACCGGGCCTCCTCCATGAATACGCCGACCGCCTCGTCGCATTCGAGTACGCTTCCTCATCCTCCGACCAAGTCAGCCCAAAACCGCATACCCTACTCTTCATCTCCGGCCTCGGCGATGGCCTCGGCACGGTCGCATACCTAGACGACATCGTCGCCTCGCTCCAAGATACACAATGGTCCGTCTTTTCGCCGGTGCTCTCCTCGTCGTACGGCGGGTGGGGGACGAGCGGGCTTGGCCGTGACACCGACGAGATGGCGAAGTGCATCGAGTACATCCGCCACTACAAATCTGGATGTGAATTCGGGAAGACCGAGAGGAAGATCGTCATCATGGGTCACTCAACAGGGAGCCAGGACGTTATGACCTACATCTCGTCGCCGAATCCGCGACATCCTCAGCCTGGGCTGGATCCCGGCAGCGGATATGGACACGGGAATGGACGAGGACGAGGACAAGGACCTAGAAGGATGCCGCTCCTCCGACCGCAAGTCGACGGCGCGGTCATGCAGGCCCCTGTCTCAGACCGGCAGGCTATCGAGGTCGTGCTGAGAGAAGGAAACGAGCGGCACTCGGCCAAGTACATGCGGAAAGTCGTTGGGGACGCGGTTGCGGCCGCAAAGGCACATACGTACGAAGACTACGACGGCCTCGACACGGTCATCCCCCTCCCCGTTACAGCGGCGATCGGATACTCGCCGTCGACGGTGATAACGAGTCGGCGGTTCCTCAGCTTAACGAGTCCCGACGCTCCTGCGCATCCCGGGGAAGACGATCTCTTCAGCTCGGATCTAACAGATGAGAGGCTGAGGAAGACCTTTGGGATGGTGAAGCATCGCGGTGTTCTAAGGGGCAGTAGAAGCTTCCTCATCCTTTACTCAGGCAGCGATCCGGCGGTACCGCAGCATGTTGATAAGGGGAGGTTGTTGACGCGGTGGCAGCGAGCGACCGATGCGGAAACGGGCTATTGGCACACTGAGAGTGGGATTATCCCTGGTGCGACGCATACCATTGAGGGGCCGAAGCAGGTCGAGCAGCGGCGAGAGCTCGTGCGGAGGGTAAGGGTATTTCTGCGGGATATTGAGGGTGCCGTGTAATAGGTCGTTAAGACGATAAAAGCGAATAGTTAATACCAAGCTGGTCTTTTCACTGAACTGTGCAATTTTGCTTTGCATTCTGATGTATTGTCGACCAATTGAATATTGTTCTTTTCCAAGAGATCTTTCCCGGGCGTGTTACGGAATTATATATATCGGCACAAGAGGTCATCAAATCAAACCATTCGAAGGTAAGCTCTCTCCTCCAATCTCTTTGTATCATCTACAGGGTCTACTTAGCGGAAAATCTATTCTAATGCGTTCCCAGACCTTGCGTAGTAGCGACCAAGCTACCCGTGGACAATGTAGAATTGCGGAGTTGCATAAGGTGGCTACACAAAGCTGCTGAGTAAGGAAAGTCAAGCGCACAATTTGTGAGACCCAGGACCATCCCTTCCTGTTGCGGTATCCAGTGCGAAAATCATCGCAAAAGCCAGCCAAGCATGCTAGCTTCGACCCCATCGCGGTCGACCACATTCCTCGGAGCTCTCCCCGCTTTTCACTCATCCTCCTGATCAAGTGCCGACGAAAACGAAGTGAGGGAACCATGGGTAGCGCTGACACAGCGGTCTGAACCAGACCTTCCTGGAGCTCTAGCCATCGAGGTCGCGATGCAAAGGAGGCCACGTTCACGCGTCAATTGCGAGCTGAGAAGCATACCTCCTGCTATGCCATACTCTCAAGTGGGCTCCTTGAATACAAGTGACGTGACGAAAACCAGAACCTAGTGGACTAGGTTAGCTGGTGGAAGCGATCCCCTGTCTCTCAAGCCCTGTGTACAACTTGCACAGGCACAGTACCTAGGCATTGGCAAGTCCATCTCTCAAAAGCCCACCAATAGGCCTTGACATGGCGCAGGCTAAGACATCCGGGGTGCAGTCTTCAACGAGAAGCACTTGCTTGCAGCCTCGGAATGGCGCAGGGCATGTGCGATTGCTGCCTTCACTGACCAATAGATAGCTCATAACCCCCGAGCTTCGCCTCCCCGTCGTTCCCCTTCTTGATGCGGGGGCAATCTAACCTGACGCTAGCGCGAGGCCCCGGTCTGGGGTAGTATTGACTGTGAGCTTGAAGGATGGACGGGGAATGAAGGTTCAATGGGGCCGCAATGGAGATAAATCCCCGCGCCCTCCATCGTCAGGATCTGGCGTTTTGCGACTAGCAATTGTACCTGCAGAGACATACATCCAGCTAAGTGTTATATACGGTGCTGCTATCCACTGCTTGCTTCTTGAAGACCATCCACAATGCGCTTTCACATCCCGATCATCCTGGCACTCGCTGCCCTCGCGCAGGCCTCGCCAGTTCCCGGCCTCGATGACCACACTTTCCTCAAACGCGACGGCGCCGCCGTCATCGACGCCGTCAACACGATCACCGAATCCATGATCACGCTCAACAAAACCGTAACCTCCTACGCCGGCGGAATCCTCGGCACAGTGACAGCGCTAAAGATCGAATTCCAATCCATCGCGCTAAGCAACGACCTGCGCGACGCAATAGGTACCACGAAGGCGTCGGCAAACTTCACTGAAGACGAGTCGCTGAATGTCTCCGCGGCCTTCCTGGATCTGCAGCCTAACATCGACTCGACGCTGGACAACATCGTGCGCAAGAAGCCGCAGTTTGATAACGGGTTGCTGGGGATCGGGAGTTTGGGGTTTCTGGTCAAGGCGAATTTGGTCAATCAGAGGGATTTGGCGGGGGAGCTTGGGGATGAGGTTGTGCTTAAGTTGACCAAGACGTATGCGGGAATTGCGCCGTTGTTGAATGCACAGATTCAGGCGAAGTTTGAGGAGGCGATTGCAGCTTTTGAGTGACGATCTTGGCAGAGAGAACTGCGTGGGGGTTATGCTTTGAGGTAATTGGTTTGACCAAGGAGAACTGCACCTAGGTTAGTATTAGGCTGATGCTCTTATGAATATCGTTGAGCTGGAACGATGTCGTCCTTTTCATTTTCATAAGGGCATGCTATATTCAATTTAGATCCTGGTTAGTATAACCGCCGTAAGTCGCACAAAAAGCCTCCCAAGCCCCAACGATACCTTTCCCACACATTATACATTAACATACAAATTATACCTTACAAACCAAGCGCCTTAAGCAGCGCCTCCCCAACCCCCGTCGCACTCGCGGGGTTCTGCCCCGTAATCAACGTGCCGCCCAGCTCCTTAACCTTGCTCACAACAACCTTCTCGCCCCAAGGCTCAGCAGCCTTGACATACTTGCTTCCAGACTTCTTCTGCAGCTCGTCCTCCAGCATAAACGGCATGACCTTGGACAAGTCAACCTGGTCCTCCTCGGTGTTCGAGAAGCCGGTGACTTCGGCGTCCGCGACGAGAGGCTTGCCGGAGGGCGTGGTGGCGTTCAGAAACACGCAGGGGCCGTGGCAGACGGCGGAGACGGGCTTGCGGGCGTTGGCGAAGGACTGGATTAACGCGATGGAGGTTTTGTCCGTTGCGAGGTCGAACATTGCTGCGTAGCACGAACATAGAAACAAAAATTAGCCATCCTATTTTCTGTACCTCTCTGTACTTTTGCAGCGTCTGGGGGAATCAGGAAAACGGGCAAGTAGGCAAGGAGGCAAAGTACGTCCGTGTCCGCCAACATAGAACACCGCATCAAACTCGCCCTTCTCCGCGCGCGGCAGCACGTCCGCCAGCTTCTCGGTGTTCTTCCACAGCGCTTCCTGCTCTTTGAGGAACTTGGCGGAGACCGGGTCGTTCTCGAACATCTTTACGGAGGAGGGGTCGAGCGGTGCGGCGCCGCCCTTGGGCGAGGCGATTGTGAGCTCGGCTTTTGAGTGCAGAACTTCCCAGGGGTGCGCGAACTCAGGCTATAGGATGATGAGCGTTCTAGTTGATATTGAGACCACGCAGAAGCAATGTCGGGAATGAAGGGGAGGGAACGCAACGCACCAGGTACCATCCCGTCGGGTGGTTGTTCTCTTCGATCGTGTCGAAGGAGGTGAGCACGATGAGGACCTTGGGAGCCATTGTGAGGTATGCTTTGAAGAGGGTGATGTGATAATTTGAGATAGAGGATTGTTTTTTCAATTGATGGAACTGGAACAAAAGGATGGGAGCTGGAGCTCAGCTTATAACTGGGGTGTTCGGCTGGCGGGGCATTGACATCATGCTCAACATCGCGGGGCCCGAAGGTCCTCCGAGGTTGTCCCACAATGAGAACCTCAAATCATTGTTGAATCGGCGTTGAACGGTGGTGATACAGCAGGGTATTATTGCACAATAACACCGTGGTTGGAGGAGATGGAAAGCAACGCGAGCTTAGGAAAGGAAGATGCAAAGTGGGGAGCTGCCTTGCCCAGCTACCCCGCATTATCTTCCGCTACGAGTACGTACAAGCATATGACTCCCGTGCAAATCAATCAGGCAATCTTCCACCTACGTGCTACATACTGTGGCGCTTGCAGCATGTTTGACTACAATGCTATTCTGAATCGTGCTGTGCTTGCTCAGCCCGAAAACCCTCAAAGTGCCCTTGTTGTGCTCCGCACTCATGATCTGTTGAGTGATGGCACGTAGCCTAGATGGCCGAGACGGAATAAAGCCAATGCTTCATTGTAAGAGCCATCTAGGATCTTTTTTCCGGATCTCTAGATATCATTGACTGGGTCTGTGTGATTCTGTCTCGCTTCCTCTCACGTTTTCCGCCCTTGATAGGTATTTTGCTAACGCCCGAGCAGGGATCGCAGCATGCCTAAGGCAGGATAGCTTCATCACGTTGCATACTGAAGGTTCATGAGCTTGGAAGGAGGCTGAGCCCACAAAGGCGGCGATAATGGACCGCTGAGAAGACACATATTAGACGCTGCCGGGTATATGGCAGCAGCGAGCGACCCGTTTCAACCAAAATGCCGTGATTTAACATGAAGCTCGCCTCCTCTATTTCTCATGTGCTCTGCATATTACTTGCCATGGCTGAAATTGACATCAAGGCTAATATCGATACCACCACTGACGCAGCGCCACTCGGATATGGTACGCTTGACGTCTCCTGCTAGAACCGTGACCTGACCAAACAATTCGACCCCCATGCATTATGGGAGCATTCCGCTCTTCATATAGAAAAGCCATTTACGACTCGAGGTGCCTGGATCTGGGAGTCTATCAGTTCCTGAATGGGGCCGGGGTGATATCTTGGACGGAGAATCGGTATGTGGCCGGCAATTTTATCTCCATACAAAGCCAACCAGATTGTCTTTTCTGCCATTACTAGGCGTACTACGGAGGACTTGCACTCAGCGCAAATAGGATTAAAGAAGTTACAGAGGCTGGAGCAGGGGTTGGACCAGGCTGTAGAATGGCTAGAGGGAGAACGGGAGTTGCACAGATATAACCAAGCTGGGCTAGCATAGCTTTAGTTGGCAAATCTGCAGAAACTAGGATACTCGATCGTCATTGATGGGAATGACTTGACTTCCACTTGACGTTGAATGACGGAAATACAGATTTTCATAGCCAGTCAGGAAACTCAGTCGAAGTCGACTGGTCTTCCAGCCGAGCCCGGTTCTGAATCAGCTTGGACTCTTGCAGCTGATTCATCTCATCCCATATATCAAACTATCTAACTGTCTTCCGTTTACATTCTCCGTGAAAATGTACTCCGAAACCCGACAGGGTTCGAAGAATCGAAGCTCTAGGCAAGGGCTTCGAAAACTAGAACAGAGGAATAAGACCTTACTATAGCAAAAGGTCTGGATTAGAATAGAGCTTCGCCAGATGGCTTGAAGAAACCTATCATATTCCAACGAATCTGCTTCGGACGCAGAGCTATATTGAGCAGGCACAACGCTACGACATGGCCTTTGTGGCGATGACCTCGTTTTCCTTCTCAGATGTCACTAATAATGCTTTATTGAAGCCACCCTCCAATCTATTGTGTTTGGATATCGGCAAAGGCACAGAGGGGATAGACGAGACAACAGTGCAGAGAGCCTCGAGATCAAATGTGGCATACGGTTTAGATAGTTCGTGCTTCTCGTTGACTAGGAATCATTCGTTGGTGTACTTTGATACGCTGATCCCACTGAATCGGCTCTCCTAAGGGCCGATGTCAATAGACGTACAGGTTACTGACTGGGATTCTGCAAAAGCGGCTCACGAACAAACCAGGAGTCTTTGGTGCATATATGGCCAATAGAATGTTGATGACTTGAGATGGTAGAAGCCCCGGAGGTCCTGCTACTTGATCGTTTTGGACAAGCCTCGTCGACTACGGTAGCTCGATATCACGCGTCTTGCGCAAGGCTCCATTGGTGGTGCACATGAGAAAATTGATGTCAACTAGCTATGGATCTAACGAGGTACTGCATTAATGATGATAAAAGTCTGATGATGGTCACCGCCAGCACTTGGCGTTCTTCGCATTCATCGAAAAGCTTAACGATCAAAACCCACTTGGGCACATATACAAACGAGAGACATGGTCGAATTGTGTTCATAGAAAATAATACACACCGTCACTTAACCCACGATCATCAAGTCGATGGTGCCCCTTCTGGGGTCGGTGGCGTATGGTCCCGGTGTTCTGACAGCGTGCGCAATAGTTGACGCTCTGCCCCGGGGCTGGAAAGTGTCCTCTCAATCTTCTCACGCAGCGGTTCCTGGAACACATCACGCACAGCATCGGTTGTCCGGGTGAGGGCATTGGAGAAAAGCCAAAGAAGCCGCTGGCGTGTTGAGGCGTCGTCAGCCTTATCTCGGATCTTGCCGTCACCCTCCCACTTGTCGCACATCTCGAGAAATCGCGCGGGATTGTCACAGATGACGCCGTCCACGGCGTTGCGTATACTCCGGGCCATGTACTCGTCCGAGTTGTCCGACCAGGAATAGATCTTGCGATCGCCTTCTGTGTGTCTTACTCTGTCGCGAAAACGGGCGCCTCGCTTCGTTGCGAATGTGTGGTTCCACAAGCTGAAGTTGAGAGTGACGTTCGGGGGCTCTGACCTCAGCATGGCCGCGGCATAGGCGGGAGACCACGCAGTGAGGGCCAAATCAATGTCAGGTAAGTGCCGCTGGCACGCGCGTATCCAGTCTACCTGCGCGGGATGAGCATGGATGCGAAGCATTAGCCAGGTGTAGGGAGCTTACGTTCCAGACCGCAAGCATGATTCGTCGATTCAACGGCTTCCCAGTTTCTGGTGATGGCTGGCCCGTCGGTATTGTAACTGGTATCGCACGTGCAATTGCAGCACACATAACGTCAGGGTCAGGGCCTGTCTGCAAAGATAAGATGTAAGCAAGGGATGTCTGTTGACATTGCGTTCATCGGACAGTGGATGCGCTCGCTCATCTGGCCAAGTACCTTCAAATCAAGTAAGGCCCAAATATGCTGGTTCTCGAAGCGCGTCATCCACTTGATCAGATCATCCAGACGCGGTATCCGCTCCCTCTGCTCGCCCTTGGTGCGCAATAAGCCCAGGTCAACCGAATTGCAGTTCTTGACCTTTCGACAATCTCCAAAGCAGCGCCACAGCCATTTGTCCTAGCGATCCTCGCCAAATTAGCATGAGCGTCCCGAAACATGATTCGGATTCGGTAAACCAACATGGACCAAGACGGGGATATTGTCCTTCGTAAGCTGTACGTCGGTCTCAATCGCGTGCGCTCCAGCCATGACAGCGCCTCGAAAGGCAGCAATGGTGTTCTCGGGGAAGTCCGTACGAAAGCCGCGGTGAGCGATGGCCTGCGGGAATTTCCTTGTTGGCCGACCAGGCTCGACTTCTGATCGTGTTGTCTCGAGGGCCTCTGCCGCATCTGCTGCCGCTTTCCGTGCCGTCATCTTCGCTTCTTCTGCTTCTAACGATGCGGCCCTGGCCCGTTCTGCGGCCTTTATTGCCTCTGCTGCAGCAGTTGCCTCTGGACCTTGTCAGTGAGTGCTGCATGGCGCAGTGGGGGTTACATACGGTAAGATGAGCCAGGGTCGCCATCGGATACATGTTGGTGGTCTTGTTGTTGTGGGCTCGCCATTCTAGCTATGAAATGGCAATGCCCTGTCGATAATGAATGTGTTGAATGAAAACAGGAGGAAGGGAGCTCAGAGGCAGGTGGGCTGGGGAGTTCTCCATCACACCGGACTTAGTGTGGACTTATGCCCGTGAGGAAGGTGCTCGGCATGCTTGGCATGGATTATCATCCCTCCGGCAGTGAAATGCAAGGGCGACTTCTTCTGGACATGGATGGAGAGTCCACACTCGTTGTCATGATGTTGGCAATCCTTCCTTTTGAAGATTTTCTGGTAGTCCGCAGTTGCCAGCTGTGGATCGGGATGCTTCCTTCTAGATCATGCGTTGATTCAACGGATCATAGCTCATGCATGCGATCGCCCGGTTGCCATATTCTATGCGCGTTGGATTATCGTCTGCGAAGAACTCAATATTTTTGATGACTTATGCCTGTCTGCTGGAGTAGATGTAGGCTCCTTCTATAATAATTTCTCCACAGAGGCTCCCAGATTGTGTATGACTGCATGAAAGTTGAGATTTGAGTCGCTTTCTTCTCTAACTGCGGGAGGCCTGCGACCGTCATATCGCGGTGGCGTGCCACGTGACTAGCTCGCTACGGCGTTTGATGCCTGAGGCACCACATGTCGACATTGTATATCCTCTTCGTGAGGTTGCCTTCGCATCAACGCATTCGGTTTCACAGAGGAGCGCGTCAAAACTTACCTTTTAGTGGTACATGTGCTCTATTGCTCTGACTTAGAACTGTTTTATACTTCTCTGCAAACTACTAACCAGTGGAGGTACAGTTCCTGCAGATGTTATACTTGCTATTGATATTGCACATGAATCTGGGCCCGCAAAGAAGAACTTGTTTCAGGCCCACATGTTTCCAATCATTCCCATTCATGTGTGCTATTGGGAGCATACTAAGAGCATCACAATTCTTATGCGCCTAAACTAGGGCAAGGGATAGGTAGCTTATCAACGGCAGTAGCAGTATGCCCCAGGGGGCTGTGTTCAGCAGTTGGTTACATCAACAGGGTAATCTTGATGAGTCATTCACTGCCTGTGTGACAAAGGGGCTGGAGATTTACACGCGCTTTTTCCCAGTCAATCGCAGGGGCATCTCTCTCCCCGCTTATAGAGGTCATGGATATCATTCCACTGAAGCGAAAACACGGCATCGGCACTGGAAACCGGTCCGTGGTCCATAAAGTCAGTCCCACCATCGTGGTAAAGCGGGTCCGGGACGGCCCCAACCCCTGGGACAGCCCACCCATAGAAGGCGAAGAAAAGCGGCATCCATTCACACGCGAACTCAAGTTCTACGAGACCCTAAATACCCGATCCGATCACTGCCCAGACATTGTCGCCTGTTTCTTGGCCCTGCCGGACTTCATCTTCCTGTTGTACTGCCCCATCAATCGCCTTGACCTGCGGTACAGAGAACGGCAAGAGCACGAGAAACGACCAAGCGGCACCTCTGGTCGCCTTTTGCGCGTGACGGGCTACGAGGATATCGGCCTCGTTGCGCGCTGGGCGACCCAGTTGACCTCCGCCCTGGCGTACGTCGAGAAGATGGGGTTCTGCCACAACGACATCGCGCCGCGCAACTGCCTGCTCGACGCGAACCTGAACCTGCGGGTGTGCGACTTCGATCGCGCGACAACAATCGGGCAGCCCCTAGAGGCCACTTTGGCGCCATGGGCGAGGGAGCTCGTGGCGGGACCTCTGAAGGGGACATACGGGTTGTGCGGCGCCCAAACGGAGCAGTTTGCCGCGGGGACGCTGGTCTACTACATGCTGTACGGGTGCGAGCCGTACGAGGAGGAGGTCTTTGAGGGGGAGAATCTCCATGAGCTGGACCGGCGCTTCTCGTACCTGGAATTTCCCGACCTAGACCGCCACCCGGTGTTTGATCAGTTCATCTCTGCGTGTTGGCATGGTGTCTTTCCGACTATGGCGCTGGCGGCGTATCATATCAAGCGCGGAACAAAGGATATCGCGCTGGAGGCCCAGGTTGAGGATGTCGACTATGCATTGGAGAAGAGAAATTGTGAAAGGCTTATTCGGGACGGCTTGTTGGGGCCGGAGTTGGCCCAAAGCTTTCAGCCGGTGTGGAGAAGATACTTCCATTCGCTAGCGAGCAGAGCAATGGCCGCATGGATGACACTGGTCAGTTTGCTGAGACGAGCGTGAAGCCATGGATACCACCAACCCTACGCCCCGCAAGGGTATTCTTGGAGGGACTAGAGCTTTTGATATCTGATCAGCTCATCAAACAGTCGCCGGGCATATCATCCGCCAGAACCAGTTGGGACTCCCATGTAGGTAAAGGCCTTAAAAGTTGCCGAGGTCCATGCCATGGAAAGCAATGCTTGAATAGTTTATGAGGGACATTTCCAAAAGTCGAAACAAATTGATTCAACTGACTACCAGCAGTCCCCTGGGGCCTAGAACTCAATGGTTCAATCTTCGACCATGGGGTTCGGAGCCTCATTGCTCTTGACGGTGCGGTGGTAGGCATATTACTTCGAAATCGAGCACAAAGAGACTGTCGACTAGGATGAACTGCATAGCTCCGTAGACATTCCCCAACTGCTTGATGTCCACTGTTCTGTGAGCAGGCGGACTGGGTTTGAATTGTAATTGTCTATTTTTCTTGGTGCTGGTAATCATGTCGTCGGCCAAGGAACTGCGTCGGCTCGTGTTCCTAACCTGGTTAGTCTGAGATGAAGGAACACGTGATGCTTCCCCAGGCGAGTTCTCTCTTCCCTTGTCTCTGTTGTCCATCCTCTTCTTTCCAACTCTCAGTCGACAACATCTCCATCTACTAACAAAATGGCCGACGAAAAAATCCTGCTCCCCACCATCGCTGAGATTGAAGCGTCAACCGACATCCTCAGCGACCCCACCAGGTCTGTCAAGGTTGTCCGAGTAAGAGAGCGCTTCGCAGTCAAAGTGGGCATCTCCATCCCGCCGCTAGAAGCAGAGAACATGAAGTTCGTAGCTGCAAACACCAAGGTCCCCGTGCCGAAAGTCCACGATCATTTCGTGGACCCGGAGACCCGGAAACGGTACATCATCATGGATCACGTGCCCGGCGCCGATTTGCAAAAACTGGCGCCCTCGCTCTCGGAGGGCCTGAAAAAGACGGTGGCCAAACGAATCCGTGAGGCACTTGATGAGCTACGACGTATCCCTTCTCAGGGGTATCTCGGGAACTTGAACCGCACGCCTTACTACGAGGGCATGCTCTCTACCCGTGATCACGACCCGAGCATATCTGGTCCCTTCGAGAACGAGGAACAATTCAACCAAGGCCTCCTTAAATGCCTAGGCCAAAGGGAGTCGCCGCATTACGTCCGCCTGCTTTCTGAGCCAATTCAACGTACACTCAGGGGACACAAAGTTGTCTTCACGCATGCGGATCTCCAGCCGAGGAACGTGATGGTCGAACAGAGAGGGCTGTGTGAAGATGGCAGTCCAGATTATCGAATAACACTCATCGACTGGAATCTGGCTGGCTGGTATCCCGAGTACTGGGACTACTGCAATTCGACGGTCTACTGCCAGGCAAGACCCGAGTGGCTTGAACTAGTCCCGGATATCTTCGATGAGTATCCATTGGAATACCTTATGCTACGAATCCTGTACACATCAATGTTCTACTGATGACGCTTGCACACCTGATCTGAGATGAGCCAACGATGTCCTCATCAGGTTTAAGACTTTTCTCATCATCATCAGGACCGGATGATAGTCGCCTTATGGGACGGGGTCTGGGATCATAAAACGGTGGATGATTCTTGGCTGTAGGCAGCAGCCGATCCTGAAATAGAGCACTCGCGGCGAGACTCTCTGTCTTGAGTACGACAAGCTGCGTCGGCATACTGCGAAACTTTTACAAGTCGATTGGGAATCTTCCTTGGGTGGAGCATTCATTTACAAACTGTGCTATGGCAAGGCCAATGATCCGGGGAACGCCCCGGTGTTAACCAGCACGATAAGCTTGTGCGTGCTTTCGGCCATGTCTTCATAGGGAGCCAACGGCATCATCTCGGCTTATATACCCAATCGCTGTACGCGCTGGAGTGTGGTGAAGACTACGTCCGAACGCGAATCGGGAACGAGAGCAGTCGGGTAGGTTAATGAAGCAAAGCAAAAGTAGTGGTATATGGTATATAGCATGTGCTTTGAACTAACGTTGATCGAAGCGGAAATCGACTGTTCACTTGATCAAAAACCGTACCCCTTGACTGTCCATCTTAACAAATGGGATGAAGATGTCGTGGACGACTCTTACGTCTTCGATGGTCGTCTCATAGAGCTCAAAGGTCAACCGGCTAAGGAGACTTGAGATCACGAGGAGGATCTCCGAGCGGGCGAGTCTAGACATTCGATTAGCACGACGCCTTGATGCCTGAAGAGGAAAAGAAGTGAACAATAGGGGACGTACTGCATCCCAATACACATCCTCGATCCCTTGGAAAAGGCCACCATGTATTTCTCGAGGCGCTTCCGCTCAGCGGGATTGACCCAGCGGTCTGGGTTGAAACGGTACGAATCGGGGAAGATAGATTCGTCATGGTGCATGAGGAGGCAGCTCATGCTGACGGGGGTCTATTATAGCATGAGTATCAGCAAGTACCCTACAACTGGGCCGGGCTGGGCTGGGCTGGGCTGTCATACCCCCGGCGGAATGGTCCAGTCTTTGTAGTGCAGAGCGTTGTACGGGGCTATGCGAGGGAGGCGGGCAGTGACACCGTACGAGAGACTAGGATATCCAATTAGTCCAAGCTGCAAGCTGCAAGCAAGGTGGTCTAGGCTTACCGGAGTCCTTCAAGCATAACGCCCGTCTGATTGGATGAGATTAGCACCGTTAGACGCACCGTCGTGTACCGCAAACTTACCAGATAGGGCAGCTTTTCCAGCTGAATCAAGCTCGGATCATTGCCCAAGGGGGCCAACTCATCCTTCAACTTCTGCAGCAATGCCGGCTCGTTGTGGAGGTAGAACAGGATGTAGCTCATCGCCTTGGCCGTGGTCTCAGCGCCGGCCGACACAAAGACCTGCATGTCCTGGGCAAGTCGGGCCTCGCTCTTCTCCTGCTCCGGCAGATTACTGCTCAGCACATTAGCAAACAGATTCTCCCGCCCATCCTTGGTCTGCACAGCTCCGTATTGGCGATGCCTCTTCGTAATTTCCGCAATCCTCGCCCGACAACGCCGCTGGAACGCAAAGAACAACTCCATCCCCGGATTCAACCACGCAGTCAGCGCTTCCGGCATCGCAACAAGAAGCGGCAAGAGGAAGGCAACCGGCCGTACAAAAACAAGCGTCTTCGCAGTGCCGCAGAGCATATGCTGCCACTGGGGGATAAAGTCCGGCTCGTCGAGGTAGTGGTAGCCGTCGCCCATGGTGTAGTCGGTGATTACATCTGTCGTGTAACAGGTCAGGGGGTACTCGATCGCAATTGGCCGGCCGGTATTCTTCAGCTCTTCGAGCCTCCTGCATAGCTTATCGACCAGGCTCTTCAGGGTGGGTTCGAGCTGGCGGATGCGGGCGACCGAGAAGAAGGGGTTCAGCTGCGAGCGGAGCATGCGGTGTCGGGCATGGTCTTCGGCCGTGATGAGGGCGTAGGGGGCATTGAAAGTGCGCTGGTAGTAGGCGGATTTGTTGCGCGGGCTGTCGCGGCTGTAGATGACTTCGTAGAAGTCCGGGTCGTTGACGTGCAACTCGGTCGGGCTGATGCGGACGATCGGGCCTTTCACTGTCAGTATAGGCTCTTGAACCCCTTAGTCAGGCAACAAACCGTATTTCCTATGCAGATCGCCAATGTGAAACGTAAACTGGCCGTTACGAACAGCCTCCCAGTAAAACTCGTAGAACACCGTCAAGGCAGCCAGGCGGGGGCCAGGAAAGTGCGCAATGGGCGAGAGATAGAGTCGATACACCACAATCGACACGAGGTGCGCCGAAACAGCGGCCGCCGCGAGGGCGCAGGGGTGTTCCAGGAGCAGCTGCAGCATGGCAGCGACGTCGTATGGGTATGTAGGGATATGATATGATGTATCAATCTCACTCCAAAACCGAGAACCAGGTCGCCGGGACGGGGCGGTTTTAATTAGTACCTAGCAGATGAACGCTCTCCAATTCCAAATAAGCGGCGGCCATGGGGAAGGAGCCACTGTTCTTCAGGATGAAGATTGTGGGAACACACACCGGCACCCCCTTAGTGCGCCTGCCTGTCTGCACAATTTCCTCATGGCGTGCACTAAGGGCTTGACACTCCAATGACAGCTCCCCTGACAGCTGCCAGGCCCAGATCCCCACCGTGCTTCCTCTCCACAGCGGCTGATACGGGCCACTGGGAGGCGCCCGTATGCAGGCCTGCAGACGCGGCCTCCACTCTGTCTGTGACTCCTGCCTTGCTGGGACGCGGCACGCTCGCACGGGCCTGGGCCTGTGTCTGTGATTGTTTCCTCGGCTGTTTTGCGATGAGGGATTCGTGTTTGGACATTGGGGGTGATGGGGTGCTGAGCGAGGCCGACGTTTTTCTGAGGATGCTTGGATACTATCCGATAACTGGGGCTTCGCGAAGCTTGATGCTCGTGGCAAAGAGAGCGGTTGCTCGTCCCGCCAGTCAGGAGGGGAAACGTGGATACGAGGATGGCTTGCGACTACGGAGTTGATGTGGACGATTATGATGTAGGCTGTCCTACAGTACATCCTCAATGGTATATCAATGCTGTCAATGAGCCCAGGACCACGGGTTCATCATGTTCAGGATAGCGGATGCACGTAACGATGGATGAAATGGACGGTGAATGTTTGGTTTGTGCATCTGGATGTGCAGGTGTGAAAGTAATAATTCCGACCTGCTCTTTGGTGACTATTGCGATCACAAAGTACTGCTCGCCAAAAATTACCCAATCCTATTGTGACCTACCATGAGGCCTTGACCGTTATGCCAAGTAACTGGAACAATCAAATTATTGCACATACCCTTTGTCCGGACAAAGAAGGCTTTATGCGTTGCGCAGCATGCGCATAGCCCTACAAGGCAAAGTACACTCTTCCGCCCTAAACACCAATCAACTGCTGACAAAAGGCCTGGATCTTCTGCAAACTTAAAACAAAATATGATGCAATCCCATACCTAGGCGGCCGTTATTGCCAAGATTTCATATCGCTCACAAGGCAATCATGCGATCTCATGAACAATAGGGGCTCGCATGGCTATGCATGACAAATTTGAGGAACCACCAGGAGAAGCGCTGAAAGGGTTGTGAATAACATTTAGGATCAAATGCCTACCATGATCAGGACCCTTTCATTTCTTGAAACAGTTCATCCACATTCTACACTTGTTATCCCGTCCATCAGCAGTAACAACCTCCTCCCCGGGCCAGGACCACCACAGAGTAGCGTTAGGCAACGTACCGAGACCAGGGCACAGCATCTGAGGGTTTGGAATCATGGATCGACTGCACTTTATGCGTCCCTCTAGAGAGATTCGCCGCCAGTGCTACCAGGTATTGCTTTATTGCCACTACCATCTCATAGGAGTGAAGTCTAGGCTATTGTTTATCATGTTCTCAACTGTACGTGCAATGGGAAACGATGTTCGCTCGTACGCCGTTTTTACTGAGAACACAATTCTAGCAACGACCACCTCATCAGACAAAGAATGTACATTATTATGCCGCTTTCCTCGAATCTGACCCATCTCAGATTCCACGACGGATCGTGACAGCTTGGAAGATGGACGGCATTATTATACTTGCGCCAACCAGACTACCTTACCAGGACAAACCCCCCTCATAGAACACGATATCGGGATACTGTCGAGGTTTTCTGCCCGCGGCAGTATCTCACCGCCCTAGCTTCCGACACACAAACTTCTATATAGCCTCATTCTGTAGATAGCTCTTAGATAGTTAATCTACTATATTTGATGGCTTTATACTCTTATTCCTTTCCTTAGATTATAAGCCTATACTTATCTAATTTGCTTTCCTTT
>RHLP01000748.1:0-21983 GCA_003719405.1 Aspergillus incahuasiensis
GTGGTGGGGCGTTGGGGTCGAGGGTGAAGGCGTACATCCATTTCGCCTTGGATGTTTTGCTGCTGGCGTAGGAGGCGAGGCTGATGAAGCGGGTGAGAGGTTTGGCGTCTGGGCTGTCTTCTGTGGGGAGGTGGAAGAAGGGCTCGCGCTCGTAGAAGAACACGTCTGTTGAGGAGAGGTGGTAGCGCGGTTTGAGCGCTGAGCAGATGTCTGAGATGACTTGTATGTCCTGCGGTGGTGTGGCGCCTTCTGGGAGCTCGACTTTGGAGCCGACTCGGATGCCCTTGGGCCATTGGTGAGTGAGGAAGATGTCGGCGTGGTGCGCGCCGAGGAGCGTCCTGGCTTCAGACTCTGTGTACGAGGGGTGATATTTGGTGCCTGACGCGCTTCCTTCCACGAGATTACCGCCTAGGGCGACGATGCGGATGCCTTCTGAGGTCTTCAGGGTGCCGCGCTTCCCAAGGAAGTAGAGGTTGGGGCAGACCTCGTCATTGGCTTCGATTTGCTCGATGATTCGAGCGGGAAGAGGCTTGTCCCCCAGAGAGAAATATGTCGGCAGTGGAACGGCGATGCTTCCCTGCAGTAGGGCTGTCATCTGTTGAAGCTCATGTTCTGAAGAGCAATCGCCGAACAGGTCTCCAGTGATGATGGCAAAAGAGAAGCTCTGCTTGACATGAAGTTTCGCCAACTTAGTGAAGACTTCCTGCAACTCGCAGTTGACATTGCCAATGACGACGCTGTTTTATGTTAGTATCCAATGTTCAAGATATGCACCTCTGGAGCTTGGTACTTACATTTTGGACGCCATAGTGCCTGGCTAGCGTAAGGTAGGGTTTCTCAGATGTATGATGTAGGCACCCTTCACATAGCAGAGCGATGAGTTAAGATCACAGCTACCTCAATAACATGTATCTAGCCGGTCGATAGATGGATACCAACAAAAACGTCCGTTATTCGCTGTCTTGCTGAGTGGTCGCTGTCAGTCCAGACCTTGAATTTGCCAAAACGTTCAGAGAGCTTGGGCCATGTATAGCGCACGTGACAGGGCCACTTGGCGCCGCAATCACCGCTAATCTCCGCACCGGAAGAATGAAGTTGCGCCGCCGAGGAATTTTTTTGATTGATGCGGTTCATGCGGCGGAGGAGCAGATACCGTCAAGATCACGCACCATCTCGGCGCTGCTTCTACGATGGTCGGAATGTCGTCGGCTTCGCGGAACAAGCCCGTGAGGCGGAAGACCGGCACGGAGCACACCAAAAATCACCGATTCGAGCCCTTCTCACAGCGTGTGTCGAAGCTCAAAATCGACCCCATCCACCGTGTACGACGACCCAGCTTCGGCGAGGAGGGAGACGAGACCTCCTCCCATTTCCGATCGGCTTTCGAACACTGGACCGAACTGAACTTGTCTGAGAACTATGCCGCATTCTCCCGTCGAGTGAGCCCGCTGAGTGAGAGTCTGGCGCAAATTGTTTACTATGAAGAGAAGATATTCAATTTACTGGTGGAATACATCGATAAGCGCGACAGCCACTCAATAGAACCTCTTCTGAGTCTGCTCGCTCAATTTGCTCGAGACCTAGGCGTGCGGTTTGAGAAGTACTTTGCGGCGTCCGTCACCCTCGTCGCATCCGTTGCGGCCACCCACCCCGATGTCGAAGTGGTGGAATGGAGCTTCACTTGTCTGGCATGGACATTCAAGTTCCTGTCACGGCTTTTGGTCCCGGACCTGCGACAACTCCTTGGTATCATGACACCGTACCTTGGAAAAGAACGACAAAAACCGTTTGTTGCGCGATTCGCCGCCGAGTCCTTATCGTTCTTGATTCGCAAAGCCGGGCTGGTCTACTATAAGAATCCCGAACCTCTTCAGTTGGCAATTACATTCTTGTTTGATGACTTGCGGCAGGCCGGAGCCGATTCGAAGAATGTAGAACTATACAAGTCGGGTCTTATGGCAATGCTATCCGACTCGATTAAGGGAGTAAAGAACGGGCTCCATTCGAACGGAACAGACATCTTTCAGTGCCTCTTGAAATCGATATGCACCGATGATGACCTTCGCAACACCCTTGCGCTCGAAGTTACGAGCGGTGTCTTGATTAACATTATCCACAGCACGACGCCTGAGACGTTCGGACCCGTCGTCGATATAATTACAACTTATACCCAAACCAACGGCAAGAATGGGAGTAGGAGTTATGCACTCGCCTGTACTCGACTGCTCTTCCTCTGCGTTGCCACTCGCAAGGGAACCCGAGTGCAGAGCTGGAAACCTGTGCTCGAGAGTCTGCTACTCCTACTCAAGGCTGCCGAGAAGACTCCTGATGCGTTTAATGATGCGATCCCGCAACTACTCACTGCGGTCGCGTACTCCCTCCAAATATCGCCCATGGACGAAATGCTACCGTTCATGCGTCCTCTCATGGATGCTGTGACAGCTGAAAGACTCTCGGCCTATTTCCTGTCGTTCTGTGCCGCCTTCTCCGAATGGGGCGCCGAGCGGTTTCACGGTGTCGTCCTTCCGTATTTCCAGAAGTATGTTAAATGCGGCCCGTTGAAATAGCTGTCAACTAACATTGCATAGATTTGTCAACAACTCTTGGGAAGACCGCGAGTACGAGCTCTGCTTAGCTCTACTCAAACTAGGCGGGGCGGGCTGTATCACGTCTGAAGTCTCCAAGCCTGGCTACGTCGTCTGTCCGGCTTCCTGGAAGTCACGAATTCGAGACACACTACGCAAATCGGAACCCACTGGTCCCGGCGTCGCTTTGCTCAATGCATACACCAAGCTCCCCACGGCGCTCTCTTTGTCTGTGGAGCCCTCTCTATTACCTGACATGGTCGATGTTCTGCACGAAAACTTAGTCTCCGTGCTGAGCGACGAGAAATCGGAGCCCACGCCTAGGACTTATTTTTATGTCGGGCAGGGTTTTAAGACCTACGTAGATATAGGCTCACGCTTAGGAAACCTTGACGCAGGGCTGTGGGAGAGAATAATCACAGTCGCGGCAAAATACTCCCAACTCCATTCTTTCCTTGATGCCACACTCGCTTATGTCTCGACATGCTCTGACAATATCGGCGTCGACACATCCGCGACGGAGGCTTTTGCTGACGCCCTGATAGACAATCTCGCAGCCCCTTCTCAGGAGCTGCGTCTAGTGTCACTGAAGATATTACGCGAGTTGATCAAAGCCCTAGGTGATGACACATCCCTTGTGTCTTTAGCCATTGAGATCGAGGAGAGTCCTCTCACTCTACAAAGCGCGAGGACATTATCGATGCATGTACGGAAGCTTGCCATATCGTATCCTCAGATTATCTCGCGCAAGTGGCTGCCTAGGCTACTCCCAACGTTCTGTTTCGGTTTATTCTCCAAGAAACTGGCCCCATTGTGGGATGACTCTGCCTCTGCATTAAAGTCCATGAGCGAGCATGCTGAAGGCGAGAAGGTAGTCACAGAACTAGCCACGCAGTGGCTTCAGGAGAGAGGGTCGACTTCAACTGAAACGGAGGAAGATGACGAAGACACCCAGGTAACGGGCTATTACCTGTGCTTCAACGCAGCTAAGCTCGAGAGGTTAACTGCGACACACTTCCTGTCGTTCGAACCGGCTTCGACACTGACACAGGACTTCGAGAAGGACCACGCACTTCTGGATGTGGTTCCGATCGCCCCGCGCACCCAAGCCCTGCGGGTATTCAATGCCATCCCTAATATAGCTGAGAAGCGCTCTCGTCAAATCGTACCACTGTTCCTGTCATGGGCCTTACGAGACGATGAGGACAGCCAGCCACCTACGGAACAAAACGAGACCGAGGACAACCAGGACTCGTACATCCCTTGGGGTTTCCACGACCGTCTATCTTTCCTTAAGCTACTTGGGCAGTTCATCAACCCCTCTGTATTGTATAGAGCCCCAGAGGTCCATGAAGCTTTGATGGGTTTGCTTTGTCACGGAAACTCGGAAATCCAAAAGTGTGCTTTGAATGCTCTGCTTACCTGGAAGACTGCGGGCATTGTACCCTACCGCGAAAACCTGCTGAATGTCCTGGACGAATCGCGATTCAATGATGAGCTTGCAGTGTTTGTTCGTGTTGGCAAGGATGACAGTCTGATTGAGGACCATCATAGGGACGAAGTTGTCCCTGTAATTCTTCGACTGCTTTATGGTCGGATGATCTCAAAGGCTAGCGCGAATGCCGGACAGGCAGGCCAAACTGGGCGACGTAAGGCCATTTTGCGAACGCTAGCACAACTCCCCGATCGTGACTTCGACATCTTCATGCAAATCGCTTTCGGACCACTCGGCGGAACTCACTTGGTCAAGGATGGCCAAGTCGACGACCAATTCTTTCAAAACGAACCACTCGGTCCTAGAAGACAGATGGGTCTGTTGAAGTTGATTGAAACTGTTTTTGAGACGCTTCAAACCCGCATGACTCCCTACGCCGAACAGTCCATGGATGTCGTACTTCACTGCCTTGTTCGAGCTTGCCGTGCGCTGGCAAAGGAGCAGGCGCCCAGTGCAGACTCCCAGGAAGGACGACTAGCCAATGTCCTGCGAAGCATCCGGCAAACTGGTATCCGCTGTCTGGACCTCATCTTCTCCATTTCGCCGGATCAAGACTGGATATCGCGCGTTCACATCATCTTTGATGAGGTCATCAACCCAAGGCTGGATAACTTCGCAACGGAAACAGCTCAGGGAGTTTCAGGTCTTCTACGGTTGTTCCACACTTGGGCCTCTTCTTCCAGGTCTACATTTTATCTTTCACGATTCAACAACGCTCTCTTGACGAAAATTGTGGACTGTCTTGCTGTTGACTCGGCGCGTGATGAGGTCAAAATATTTGTTATGGACGAAATATTCACGCCTTTGAGTAACAATGCATCCGGAAAAGAGCCTCAGGAGGACGAGGACGAGGACGAGGCCGACGAGCAGATGGGAGACATTCCAGCGGAGGAAATACGCTCGGAAGTCCTGTCTCCGTACATTGAGCACACGCTTGCTCACTTAGGGCGTCTTTTGAGACGCGGTCCGTCCAAACCGGTGTTAGTCTCTGGTGTCCATACACTCTCACGCCTCGCCCCTTGTGTCGAATCCTCCAAGGAAACGTTAAGCTTGATCAGTATCTTGACGTATCTTCTGCGCCAGCCGTCTGACAGGGTATCGCCCAAAACCAAGTCCGATCTTCTTCGCAGCTTGGAGCACTTCCTGCCTCTGTACAATACTAAGGAAGACGAGGTTCTCTCTCGAGAAGTATTCGAAGCTGTCTGCTCCATGTTCGACTATTTCCGAGATGATAAGAACCGTGAAACTTTGGCCAGAGTCTTCACAGCTCTTGCCAACCACACACCTGAGCTCGGCCAAGTCGCGTCTCTCTGCGAGGATTTGAACTCAAGATCCAAGAAGACCCTCGGAGTGGATTATGGGCGTCGTCTGGACGCTTTCAGGACCTTGAACGAGAGTATTTGGGACACGCTTGATGCTGAGCAGTGGCGACCACTACTGTACAACATGCTCTTCCACGTCAAGGATGAAGAAGAGTTGTCTATACGGTCCAGCGCCTCGTTTGGCTTGAAGCGTTTCATCGAAAGATCTGCTCATGCTAAAGCCGATGAAGCAGAGTCGTTCGAACCACTTGTCGGTGACATCTTGTTCCCTGCTCTGCAAGCTGGTATGCGGCAGAACTCCGAGCTGGTTCGCACTGAGTTCGTGCTGGTACTCGGTCACTTGGTCGAGCTGCACCCACACCGTCCTGCCGTGCAGGATATGCATGTGCTCCTGGCCGACAAGGATGAGGAGGCCTCGTTCTTCAACAACATCCTCCACATTCAGCAGCATCGTCGTCTACGAGCTCTTCGACGATTGGCTAGCGAGGCGTCCAACGGGAAGCTCCAAGCTTCCAACATCAGTACCATCTTCATCCCCCTTAACGAACACTTCGTATTCAATGAGGCCCCTGATGAGAATGCCCACAATTTGATCGCAGAGGCTGTGTTGACCATTGGTACGCTCGCGGAATCCTTGGACTGGAGTCAATTCAGGGCTATCTTCAGGAGATATCGTGGCTACATGAAGAGTAAATCTGAATGGGAAAGGAGCGTACTGAGACTTTTGGGCAGAATGTCCGATGCTCTCACGACTGCAATGACCCAGTTTACTTCAAGCAAGTCTGAAACCGAAAACGTCGAGGACGCCATGGACGTCTCACCTCCCGTGCAGTCCACACTCGCTCAGTCCATACCGTCTGCAGCTAAGGTTGCGAACGAGCTTACTACAGGCTTCATCCCTGTGTTGACGAACTTTATCCACCACAAGAATGAGGCCCAAATGAGTTTGCGTCTTCCAGCGGCCGTTACTACCATCAAGCTCCTAAAGTTATTGCCCGAGCCTGACATGGCCATTCGTCTGCCTGCGGTTCTACTTGATGTTTGCAGTATTCTCAAGAGTAAAGCCCAAGATTCCAGGGACACTGCTCGGAAGACACTGAATGACATCGCCCTTTTGCTGGGACCAAACTACATGGGCTACATCCTCAAGGAGTTGCGGCATACTCTCAAGCGTGGCTACCAACTCCACGTCCTATCCTTCACCGTTCATTCCATTCTTGTGGCTACGACCGACGACTTCAAGCAAGGTGACCTGGACTACTGCTTGGCAGATCTCAGCTCAGTGGTCATGGATGATACGTTCGGCACTGTCGGTCAAGAGAAAGACGCCGAGGACTATGTCAGTAAAATGAAAGAGGTCAAGAGCAACAAGAGTTATGATTCAATTGAACTTCTCGCCAAAAACTCGACCATCCGGAATCTCTCTAGCCTCCTGCGGCCGCTCCAGGAGCTTCTGCGGGAAAAGCTCAATTCGACCATCGTCCGCAAGGCCGATGAACTCCTGCGCAGAATCGGCATCGGTCTGCTGAGGAACCCTGGGGTTGAAAGCCGTGACATTCTCATCTTCTGTTACGAAGTCATTAAAGAGGCTTACAAGGAGCCGGTCAAACTTGACACTCCAGCTGCGAAATCTGCCCAGGAAAAGAACTTCCTGATCAACATGAAGAGCCAGCGCCGGAACGAGAAGCGAGGCAGCACTTCGTCATATGTCTACAAGCTAGTCCGCTTCTCATTCGATGTTCTTCGTTCGGTCCTCAGCAAGTTCAACTCCATTTTGACACCTGCTAATATCACCGGCTACCTTCCCATGGTCGGAGACGCAATTGTCCAAGGGCACGAAGAAGTGAAGATCTCAGCTATGCGATTCCTTTCCACGATCATCAAGCTTCCTCTACCAGAAATCGACACCAATGCCCAAGTCTACATCACGGAAGCTGTCAAGCTCATAAAGGAGGCACCGAGCACCAACAGTGAAGGTGCACAGGCGTCTTTGAAGCTGATTTCTTCTATGCTTCGGGAAAGGAAGGATGTCAAGCTTAGGGATGGACATCTCGCTTACCTGCTTCAACGTCTGACAGCTGATATCGAAGAGCCAGATCGCCAGGGCGTCACTTTCAACTTCATCCGGGCCGTCATGGCTCGCAAGTTCGTCGTTACTGAGATGTATGAGCTCGTTGACAACATTGCCATGATGATGGTCACGAATCAGACTCGATCTGCACGAGACCTTGCCCGTGGTGTGTACATCCACTTCCTCATCGAGTACCCTCAGGCCAAAAACCGCTGGACGAAGCAGCTTGCTTTCCTGGCCAAGAACCTCGAGTACAAGCATCAGGACGGTCGTCAATCTGTCATGGAGGCGATCCACATGCTTCTCGCAAAGACAGGGCAAGAGCTGGCTCAAGATATTGTCGGCACATTCTTCCTGCCCGTCGTCATTGCCATGGCGAACGACGACGCAGCCGAGTGCAGGGAGTTGGCAGGTGCGCTGCTTGGCGAGTTCTACAGAAGAGCAGACCGCGAGCAAATGAAGACCATCCTCGAGCCCCTTCACTCGTGGATTGAGCAAACAGAGAACCCTCTCCTCGCGAGCACCGGATTGCAGGCTATGAGAATCTACTTCGAAGTGGAAGAAACAGACAAGGACAAGGAAGCAGGATTCGCTGCCCAGACTATCCCCACAATCATTCAGCCTATCATCAAGGAGTCGGAAACAGACAACTGGCAGACGTTGTATTTCTCATTGCAACTCTACTCCAAGCTCTCCAAGGCTGTCCCATCAGTCGCGTTATCCAAAGACCGCGTCAAGACCTGGAACCTCATTTGCGAGTGTCTGTTCTACCCTCATACTTGGGTGAAGACCTGCGCTGCCAACCTTGTTGGAATCTGGCTCGCAGACCTGGCCAAGACAAACGCAGCCGCCGGCTACAGCTCATTACCCTTAATCGGCGCCACCGGACTCGCCATGGAGCAGGACACAATGCTCCTCCTGCTCCGCGCCAGTCTCCGCTCCCTCCGTACCCCGGGTATTAGCGAAGAACTCGCCATGCAGACAGTCCGCAACATCATGTTCCTTGGCCGCTGCTGCGCCCAGAACGGCCTGGAGCTGAACGATGCCGAAGAAGACAAGGAGGAAGAACCCGAGGAAAGCGAAAGCGGCGATGATCAAGAAGAAGCCGACGAGGCCCAGACCCAAAAGAGCAGCAAGAAGTCTGCTGTCCGCTTCATCTTCGAACAAGCCTCTTCCATCCTCCGCCGGGAGTTCGTCACCACCAAGGCGCCCTCACTGATTCCCAAGACCGCCTCTATCGGCCTCATCGCCGCTCTCTGCCGCCACCTCGAATCAGAACAGATCATTGAATCTTTGCCTGTCGTGCTTCTTCCCTTGCAGCATCTGACCGACGCATCTATTCCCGCACCTCGCTCCTCAGACGAGGCTTTCCGGGAAGCGTACAAGGCGCTTGTTTCGAACTGCCATGAGGTTCTTGACCTCCTGCAGAAGAAGCTTGGGACTACCGAGTACATCAACCAGATGTCCGCCATCCAGGATGAGATCAAGAAGAGGCGTGAGGGTAGACGGGTCAAGAGGCGCATTGAGGCTGTTGCGGATCCTGAGAAGTATGGTCGCGATAAGAAGAGGAGGAATGATCGCAAGCGCGACAAGAGAAAGGAGAAGAGTGCGGAGCATCGGGGAAATAGGCGTGGTTGGTAAGGATGAGGGGAGGATAGACCAAATTATAGGTATTATGGTTTCGACTATCGATATGGGTTTTCGATCGGCGTTCAGAGAGGAGAAAGTGCTTTGTTTTCGTTTCATTAATATAGTACAGGTGTTGGAGCATAAAAGTATTCACGATATGTGAGATGAGTGTATATAGAACAGCATGAGGTATCATAAGCAACAACCCAGTTTTGAACGCCTCCATTTATGCACCTACAGCTGTAAGCCAGAGTTAAAGTTGCTTCTAGCTCTGTCCTTGACAGAATGACAGAACGCCTCCATGTGCTCCATCGATTCTTAACAACCGTTCTAGTTCCCCTATTTACCTTCCTCCCCATCCACCTTCTCCTTCTCCTTCTTCTGGGTCACAGTCCCATCATCCCAAAACTCCATGTCCCCCTTCAGCGTGCCCCTCGTAATTGCCTGCCCCCTCTCCTGCAATAGATCATCCAGCGTCTTGCTCTGATCGAAGAAGATATTCAAGTTGTCGCTGATAACATGGCGGTTCTTGCAGGACGGGCATTGGATCAAGACAGTGCCGCGGTGGTACCCATGCTTCGAGACCCGGTGCGATGAGCGCTCCCCGCACGGCTTGCAGGTGAATGTCAGCTGGTACGCGGGCTCCTGCTCCCGGCGTGCTCGGTTCTCCTCAGCGTCCTTTGCATCTTGCTCTGCGGTCGAGGACCGGTCGGTGAGCGGTTTGGAGGAGGAAGCGTCTGAGTTGTAGCGGATAAAGATCTTTTGGACGGCGGCTTTGTTGAAATGGTATGCCGGAGCTAATGGCCGAGAGTGGGCGTGGCGAATGAGCTGTGAGTAGAGGCGTGGAGATCCCCGGGAGAGAGATTGCGGCTGTGGGAGGATGTTGATGAGCGTGCGGTAGGTCTGTGAGAGGCGGATAGATGGAGTCATGATGTTTAGTAGTTGGAGTAAGTGGTTGAGTGGCTTCGGGTGTAATGTTTGAGGTGTAGGTAAGAAACTGGTGAGGATGTCCGGTGAATGACAGAGTAAATGCAAGCAGTGATGCGGAGTTTGCGCCGGACCTAAGTTCTTCCAGCTGCCTCTCCGCGGCCTTATAATCTCCAACGATTCGCCCCCAGGACTCGACACCATCTACTTGTGGAGCTGTGGAAGAAGTGCGTCAAGAGCGAAGATCTTGCTGATTACTGGACCCAAGCTTGTCTGGTCATCTTACTGAAGTTTTCTGTTGTGATTTGGCCTCATCTTTCTCGTCCTCCTACACTCCCGCTGCCCCGCCGCCATCTCCGACCCCTCGAGTTTCTGAATTGAATGGCACAGCTATCAGAGCTCTGAAAATGTCTTTGCGGGCGAGACAGAAGATTCGCGCTCCGCGTAGGGTAAGCCAGCAGCTGTTTTCTCTATTGGGCGTTAGCTTTCTAGGCTTCTCGACAACGTCATGGACTCGAATTCGTGGCCGGGCTCGCTAACAGACTTGTGCTAGGGAATTCGCGTGAACGGTGGACCGGATGACTTTGAAACGGATTGGACAGATCTGTCGACCTCTCTAAAGAGGATACACACCAAAGATGCCTCCGAATTATCATTCGAGCAGTTATATCGCAATGGCTATAGCATGGTTGTAATACAGCGTGCACCTGAACTCTACGAGCGGACGAAACAACTTGAGAGAGAATGGCTACGTGAAGAGGTTCAGAAGCACGTTGTCTCGGGGATCTCGCCTAGCCTGCTGTTTGCTAAAGAGGCCGTGGATGTGCAAGATCAAGCTACGGAGCGGCGCGAGGCCGGAGAACGGTTCCTATCAATTTTGAAAGGGGCTTGGGAGGATCATCAGCTTTGTATGAAGATGATTACGGATGTTTTGATGTACATGGTAAGTTTCTGAGATGTCTTGGTTGGACGGATTGCTCTAATGCGGGGAATTGTTCACATAGGATCGAGTCCTCTCCGGCAAGGAAGTCTCCATATACGCCGCCGCGATGGCATTGTTTCGCGACGAGGTCGTGCGGGCTTCGGTACCGTCTAGCGATAATGCCGTCGTTGCGGACGTGCTCAAATCGACAGTGCTATTCATGATCCAGCTGGAACGGTCAGGACACATGATTGATCGAGCTCTGGTTCACCACTGTGTCAAAATGCTGGAGGGACTGTACGAAACCGAGACAGAAGAGGAATCATCGAGACTTTACCTGACGTCGTTCGAGCCCGATTACCTAGAAGCGAGTGCAACCTTTTACAGAGCCGAGGGTAAGCGACTTCTAGAAACGGTAGATGCCGCCACGTTCTGCTCTGTTGTTTTTGGTCGGATAGCAGAAGAAAAGGAACGGTGCTCGTATACGATCTCGAATCTTAGTGAATCCAAGATTAAGGAGATACTGGACAACGAGCTTATCCGCAACAACATCGCCGAGGTCATCAAGTTCGAGGGGACCGGAGTTCGAGTCATGCTGGACCAGGACCGAAAAGACAATTTGAATATGATATTTGCCCTTAGCGCACGGGTCGACCCGAAGAAGACTCATCTGACTGCGGCGGTATCGAAGCGCATCGTCGAAATGGGCAATGAGATCAACGCTGTTTCACTCGCGCTTGCACAGACTTCAGCGCCGTCTAAAGCTACTGGGCCGGATGCAGGTCAGAAGAAAGATAAGGAGAAGCCCATCAATCAAACGACATCGTCTGCTATCAAATGGGTAGATGATATTCTTGCCTTGAAGAAGAAGTTCGATGACATCTGGAAAGATGCCTTTGATTCTGACCAAGTGCTGCAAACTGCGATTACGGCAAGCTTTTCAAATTTCATCAACTCCACTGCGCGCAGCTCAGAGTTCCTTTCCCTATTTTTTGACGAGAACCTCAAGAAGGGGCTCAAGGGCAAAACTGACATTGAAGTTGATGCTCTGCTCGATAATGGTATCACACTTTTGCGATACGTGAAAGATAAGGATCGCTTCGAAGCCTACTACAAGAAGCATCTGTCCCGGCGCTTGCTCATGAAGCGGTCGATGAGTATGGACGCAGAGAGACAGATGATTTCGAAGATGAAACTAGAAGTCGGCAATCAATTCACGCAGCGACTAGAAGCCATGTTTAGGGACATGACGATATCAGAGGATTTGACCAGCAGCTACAAACAATACGTACGGGAACATGGCGACCCGGACCAAAGACGACTCGAGCTGGACATCAACGTCCTCACCAGCACGATGTGGCCCATGGAAATCATGTCAAGCACAAAGGACGGCCAGATCGAACTTCCTTGCATTGTTCCCAAGGAAGTTGAGACTGTCAAGCAAAGCTTCGAGAAATTTTACCTGAACAAGCACAGCGGTAGAAAGCTTGCATGGCAGCACAGCATGGGCACAGCCGACATAAAAGCAACTTTCCAGCGGTCAAACGGCAAAGTACAGCGTCACGAACTCAACGTTTCCACATATGCCATGGTTATCCTCTTACTTTTCAATGACCTCCCCACAGACGAGTCCCTCACCTTTGAGGAAATTCAGGCTCGCACGCGAATCCCAGACAATGATCTTATCCGAAACCTGCAGTCCCTGGCCGTTGCCCCAAAGACTCGAGTCCTCAAGAAGGAACCCATGAGCAGGGACGTCAAACCAACCGATAAATTCTCCTTCAACAACGATTTCCAGAGCCAGTTCATGAAGGTCCGTATTGGGGTGGTTAGCGGCGGAGCCAACAAAGTCGAGAACCAAGACCAGAGAAAGGAGACCGAAGAAAAGATGAACAACGAGCGCGGTGGTAGTATTGAGGCTGCTATTGTGCGCATCATGAAGTACGCCCCGATCCTCTTCCCGGACCTTTACGTAATATATGCTCACATATTCCTCTTCTAGGCAACGCAAGAAGCTGATACACTCCAACCTGATCAGCGAAGTCCTCAGCCAGCTATCCGCTCGATTCGTACCCGATGTCAACATGGTCAAGCGACGCATCGAAAGCTTGATTGACCGTGAGTATCTCGAGCGTATTTCCGAGGAGCCTCCGACGTACGGCTATGTTGCATGATGGTTTGTTTGGTTTGCGTTCCATTATCAGTGTTCTTTTTCTCTTCCTCGCTGTAATCAGGTCAAGGCGCATACGATGGCTCAAATCAGGGGTATCTTGGCGCCATAGACTTAACGATGTCTCTTTCTAATATCTTGTTTGATAAGAATTCTTTCGGTCCCGTCGCATCATGGCATAAACTTTGGGGTCTGGCGCTGTTGGACGGTTGAACTTGGATCTTTGTGTTTTCGTCTCACTTCATGACACAGTCACCATTACTCACAAAAAAATGCCAAAATCCTGAGTATCATGTGTCCGTCCAGTGTACCTCTTCTATAAACCACTGAGGTATCTTTTGTAAAAAAAAGAAGAAATGTATACCAACGCCAGCTTATGCAATGCAAGGTCATCCATCCATCCGCCATCCATTCATGCCGTGTCAAGTCATGCCCATCATCTACCCATCCATACCGAGCAACGAAACCAAGAAAAAAAGCTCACAAAACCTCCACATCCCCTCTCTCCCAAGCCTTACTCACAGCCTCCCACCTCACAACCCAAACATCACCCATCCTCATCGTCTGCCCAATCACCTCATCCTCATCCATCCCCTCCCCCGGCGCAGGCGGCGCAACAAGCCCCACCTCCTCGGCAAGACACCTCACAAATACGACCTCGCGCCTATCAGGGCCCTGGACCATGCTAGTCCCGCCCGCATTATCATCGAGCCGCCGTAGCTGCGGCGGAAAGGAGCCCAAAAAGCTCGAGCCGAAGTGCCTGGCCAGCAGCTGCTGGTGCGTGAAGATGAACGTCGCCTCCGCGGGACTCAGCGGCGAGGACGAGGGGAGGTTATTGGGGTCTGGAAGGGGCACGGAGTCCTCGGGGATTTGGTGTTTTGCTTCGGAGCTGCCGGACGCGGGGGGCGGGGTTGGCGCCCCGGTGTGTGAGGAGAGGAGCAGGTAGTGCATGCTGTGCTTAGTGAGTTTCGCGAGGCGATTGCGCAGCAACGAGCGCAGGAGGTATTGGGTGCGGGACAGGTCGGTTTGCAGGATTGAGAGCGTGAGCGTTGCGTTTTGGGTGGAGTTGCTGCTGGAGTGAGAGGTTGGGTCTGAGGAGGCGGCGGCGAGGTCTTCGATTGTTTCGATCTACGTGGTTTGTTAGTTGATTGGTTATGTATGAGGAGGGTTTGGGAAGATTCGAGAGATAGGGTGGGTTACCTGCTGCTGTACGCGCTCCATCATGCGCTCCATCAATCTCGTGGGCCATGGGAGGAGCTCGGGGACGCTGCGCTCGGCGACCCAGAAGCGTGTGAGAAGTCGATGGTCGAGGGCTGTGGATTCTGGGCTGGAGACATCGGCGTGGTCGACGGACGCGAGAATGTCGTCGATTTCCATGGCGGACGAGTTTATCAATGGGGATGAGGTTTGTTAGAAGGTGTGTTGAGAGGAATTGGATATGCGACGAACGGTGGAGGGGAAAGCGGAGCGGAGGTGAGGCGGAGAAAAGTTATACGCCTGAAGATTCAGGCGTCAACAAGTTTGGGCTTGTATAGTTCGAACTTCGAAGTCGAGGTTTCAAGTCCAGAACTCCAGACCATGGTCATTTTACATCATACAGAAGACACAGGATGATTTGTTTAACTTATTTCATTCTCTGACAAAGGAAACTAAGGTCTTTATCTTTCTGCTCTCCCAATGCCGGATCAGTAGCTGACAATGGGTGTTTTCATATATGTACGGTGCTCGGCATTCCAAACATAACAAGGATCTGTGAGAGCCCTGTCAGATAGGCCAATTAGGTCCAGAATTGCAGCGCGCAGTTATTATCGGCGAAATGTATCGACGAGCCATGCATGTGTATGTACTGTGCTTGGCGAAGCATTGAGTTGGGCCGCGCATTGTACACAAAAAACGGGGGCGGCGGATTAAAAGACGATAGGGATAAGGAAAAGATTTTCGAGAAGCGAAATTCTTGCGGAGGAGGTATCATAGAAGTGAGCCGACGAGGTGAGGTGTCCAAGCGTGTTAAGATCCGTGGAGATTCGTAGAAGACATAGGAAAGAAGGAAGGTAATGGTTGAAGGTAGATAGTACCCTAGGGTAGGGACGAACGTGCTGAAGAGCACCGGTGGTGTGGCTGTCGTGAGAGATGTTTTGAAGAGGTTGGTCGTTATTGTTGTAGTATCGGTGGAGAGTGTCGTTTTGAAGATAAGGTAAAAAATCTGGAACGAGTGAAGGTGGTCTTGGACCGTTGTACGCGAGGCGAGGTTCCTCAAGTCGGCGTCCGCTAAATGAGTCTTGCAATGTTCTCGAAGGCAAATAAAACCCCAAACACCATTATCATCATGAAATCATTCGACCAGTGGATTATCCAAGAATCATAGGTCGTAAAACCATGCCAGGGACATGGGCGGACGGGGCCGCGGAGAAATGAAGATAGTTGAGTTTCCAAGCTGATATTAGTAGGAAAGCATGCGGCGACCGGGGAACCGATTGCCAGGGCTGTCATTGAACGGAGAAGCGAGAAGTTTGCGATCACTGGGCCCGTTCCTACACCTTCCTGTAGGGCTGTCCTCCATATCCGGGGACTGCTGGCCGAAAGCAAATGTTTGGGCCCTGCTCAGCTTGGACCGTTGTTTGACCTTTCCAAGGCCGCGCTCGCAGGCAAATTCGTGCTCCTTGGCAGACATTTCGACGTAGTTTTGGGGGAAGCACAGCGATCGATGATCAGCAAAGAAGCCACTGTAACCTCCTTCTAGAATGTACATATCCGGATAAGATAGCTGTGGGTAAGAATCGATGTTGTAGGCACGATCCCGGTGCCGGATGTACTTGGCCATAAGAGGGGCCCTGTGTACTGAATACTCGCAATGGAAGACGATGGCCGTCCGTGGTTGTGGATCCGCAAAGAGTTCGGCAGCCAGGTTCTCCTTGTCATTATAATTGACAGCCCCGACGATATGCCCACCATCGTACTCATATTCGAATCGGCAATCGATGATCATGATGTTGTCGAACATGTTACTGTATTTCCCATCCTTGATCTCCGCGAGGGTGGTCTTGTCGATGCGAGGTAGATTGTCTGCTTGCTCCTCAGGTATAAAGTGAGGCAGCTGCAGAGCTTGTGTTTCTTCAAAGTCGCTGATGGACTGGAGTGGTGCATTTGATGTATAAGAAACCTCGCTGTCGGCAATTACATCCTCGGGATGTTCGTACATACTCAATGATCGTCTGCATTGCTTTCGGGGTCGCATGTTGGGGTGAGAGTTCTTGCGGATTGAAGCCGCTGATGGTGACCCATTGCCACGGGCGTGACTACCGCTTCCCAATGGTGGTCTCAGGCGCGAGTTGAGGCCGCTGGTAGAATTGATCCGCATCATCGGCCGTTCACGCTGGGGCGATTCGCCGAACATGTCTTCCAGTGACGCTGCTACGCCCAATGACGTTTTGTTAATCCCGTTGGTCTGGAACTTGAAGGAAGGTCCTTGGCTTTCTGGAGCTGGTCTAGCCGTCCCGACCTGGAAGGACTGAGCTTTGCTCCGAGCGAGGCTAGGCCGCAGAAAGGTTGGACGTCTTCTCCTAAAGTGCACAATGATTAGACCCCATAAGCAATGAACGATCCCTCGGTTTCCTCTTACTCTTGTTTACCATCCTTCGGTGGAACCGTTGGTGACTCCGGAACAAGGCAGTCGTTCGACATCATAACCGTGTCCAGGGGGGAGAGGTCCAGGGTCGGCGAGTTCAACTCGATCTCGGTTGTGGTAGTGGTGAATGGAGGCTTGTGAGGCAGTGGAGACATGTCCATGATTTCCATCGCAGGGGCGGGTGATGAGGCCGGAAGGGGAGGAGTGGTCATCGCATCTTCGATACCTAGGTATATATATATTAGATCGCGATCGTTTTCGTTCAAGGTAAACATAAGCCCTTACCACCTCTGTTTCCATTCCCAAGCAGGCACGCGGAGAACAAAGACCGTCGGGGCGTCGCAACCTGGGGGCTGAAGGCTTTGTCAGTATGCTTTCGTCGAAAGCACGAACAAAGGTAGGAACTGCTGCAGAAAATAGGATGGCAAACCTTTGATCAATGTGAAAATTCTGAGACAGATCCGCAGCAAGGCTCGCTGTGGGAGATGAGCCCCGAACCAACTTTGTGCCGAAGTAGTCTCCGTTGGACCTCTTCATGGATAGATCCTTGAAGTTGAACCCACCCGGGCCCAGCCCAGGCAAAGGACTGAAACCATGGTAAGATGACGCTGCATCCGATCGAAAACAATGCCCAAGCATTACAGACGGGGGCTGCATGGCGGCCAACGGCGAAGAATGTTCCATGGTTGCAAAAGACGATTTTCCTCCAGCCCTCTAACCATGTAGTACGGCTGCCTGAGTGCAAGGTACGGCGATGCTATCTAGCAGGGCATACGCTACGACGGCGGAATGTATGGAAGCAGTCACGGTAATTCAGACGTCCAGTATTTCCCAATTGCAGCTGATCGGATCCCGGCCTCAGAAAAACCCTTCAAAATGGTTCCGAATTCGCAGTGGGCCAGCATGTACCGGAGACTTCCTGGTGACGAGATCGGGCTACAGCGACATGACTGGCAGGATCAAGCAAGGTGAGGGAGAGGGAGACGAGGTATAGAAGCGGGGGAGAAGCTATGAGAAGCACGGAGTCATCAGTAAAACGCCCGAGCAATGCAATATCGCCAGGGGAAGTGCACATCCCATCTGTACACTGGTACGCTAATGCAAAGGAGAATACATACCGAGAAGCGGAACGGTTCCAGGCGAGGATGAGGACCAGAGATTAGCCGCGGACGATGGCGGCCTTAAGAGTTGGAGGAGGAGGAGAGGAGGAGGAAGGGATGCGAGGACTCAAGAGGAGAAGAGAGGAGAGGAAAACGGCGTTCAAAAAGTGATGCGTTGAAGGGATGTTGTTGCAGCAACGCAAAGTGGGGAGCCGATCTATGCTCACAGTGTAGCTTAAGCGACGGTATTGTACGGCGCTTACAGGGTCGCCATTTCGGCCTTCCGTCAAGGGCGTGAGGCCTCAATTGTCGTCAATTATATCTAGACCTTACTGCATGCTATGCCTGTCCCTACGGTCGCTCTTCTTGACCCTTTGCGACCGATAAAGGGTTGTGGCAGCACAGTATGTAGGTACGGGACAGGTACGGTACGGCGTACAGACTACAGAGCGCTCTCCGACTGTGTCAGGCTGATGTCACGAGCAGCGGAATCTGGCCCTGGCCCAAATGTCGCAGTTTGCTTCAGAATTCCTCCAGGTTATTTGCTTCATCGACAGCTCGTTGCCAGGACTCCCTTACCGCCAGCTCAGCACTAGTCCCGCCAGCGTATCAGCGCAGGGCTGCGCTTGGAGAGGCTGACCAGTCCCGGCCGGGGCTGGCTGAGCACGATCCAGAAGGATTAGCCTCTGTGACGGTACCTGAGCGCTGGTGGGATCCTGACAGGCTCACTGTGCGAGCTGAAACCACCTTCCAGAATCAAACTCCTCTCTTTGTTTCGCTCGCCCTGTGCGAAGCTCCAACTGCTTCTAGGGTTCTGACTTTAGGTAATATTCCCCAGACTCCTAGCATATGCAGTCCTCCCTTCCTGGGGCCCTACAAAGAGACTGACCGTACTCTCCAGGGCGTTGACTGTTGCGCTTTCGATGGGAAAACCTTGTGCCCGACCGTCCCGTGTCTTTGAATTTTTCGTTTCTTTTTTTTCTTTATTTTCCGTTTTTATACATCACGGCCAGTCTAAACTGGAGATCGTATCTCATAAAATGCTCCACCAGCTCCACCGGCTCGGAAAAAGAGCTTTCAGGAACGGCCGAAGAGCGGCCAGCCGCGCATGATACTCGGTATTTACGCCAGACTCCATGGTCCTGCATACTTCTCCGTTTATGCCGGTTATTATTGGTAGGAGCTGGAGCTATTATTGTGAGCAACAATGGTGGCAGATCTCTCTCCTAAACCCCGGACTTTTCAGCTTCTAGTTTCAGGATTAATAGTCAATACAGAATGCAGTGTTATGTCATTCCGATCGGAGAAAACTGCCTTGCAAACCAGGCTCTCGCACTGGATGTGGATGATTTCATTGAGCCTCGATTATTCCCGCTTGACGATCTTCCTGCCTGGAATCCTGCATTGCGCACGACTCGATATCATCCCATCCACCGGACCCCGGCCGGAAACTCTCTACAATCGTTTCCTTGGTTGAAATCTTTCGCTTCGAATACCGTTGCTTGCGGGAATTGGGGTCGGTAGAACAACCTCGGCGTCACCGACGGGAGAGCTAAGCCTGGGGAAGCTCTCAGCTGAAAAGCGTCATCGACTCCAAAACCTGCCTTCCCGGGCTTTCCCTTGTCGCGATGGGTCTTAGACTCTTGCCGTCCTTCGTGATTCTACACTGCTTCTCAGGAGCAATTTACGTCTATCATCCCCACCCAAGATCTCTAGAGCTCCCTCTCATCTTTTGATCCCATGATCATGATCTGACTCGGGGGCTTTTCATCGGTATTAGCTCCGTCAACAATCAGGCTATCAAGCTATCAGCCCGCCGAGATGCTCCGCCCCGACTCGTGGGATTCGCGAATCACGCCTTCGCCTTGGACTAGCATCAGTGATTGCATCACTAGCCCCTCATCCCAGAAGCTTTCTATCTTATCCGAGGTTCTATTATTGTTGCAGAGCCCCTCATCTTGAGACGCCAGTCGACTTGAGGGTTGAGCCATTTCCCCACAGCTGACAGCTCTGGGCCTTCAAAGCTATAGCGGAGTTGCGGCTGATTTGTCCGCTCGCCTGTACGCGCCTGATGCATCTATCACCAGACGGCTACAGGTGGCTTCACTTAAGGCTTCCATATCTTGACCGAGCAAGCCGTGCGGAGCTATTAGTCTTCCCGTCGGGCCATGTTCAATCTTGCATGATTCAGTGTTTAAAGAACACCCCGCGCCCAGACCACTGTACACAGACCACACTGCTCGGCAGTCAACGAGACCGCGGGAAATCTGACGTCAGACCGGCCGTCCTTCGAGCGCAAAACATGTTTCTGGCCCTTCTCTGACGCAGATGACCGGGCTAACGTTATTGTTGTATTGATGTCGCGCAGATATCAGCACGAAAGCTCTGCGATTGGCTTGACTGTCACGCTCCAGACGCGCCGCCCACTCGCCGTGTGCGGGGTCATGGCCGTCGATTTCAGGCTCATTGGGCCATGTGGTCGATATTAGCGCCCATCTCATGCAGCCAACTCTAGTGTGCGACTTTATCTCGTCATTGTTGTTGTTCTGCTGTCTTGGGCATGGGATGATAGTTCCAAGTTTCAATGTAAACATCGCGAGCGCGTTCCACCGATCCAGGGATTGCATTATCTAAGGTTTTGAAGCCTTAGGCACCATTATATCGTTACCAGATGTTACCGTTCTACGGTATTTTGTCGCACGTGCCTTTCCCCAGAGAACATCCCTCTAGGTCAAGGAGTAGGTAACTTAATAACCATTCCCCTTCCAGACTTCTTCTCACTAGACGGCGGCAGGCGGCATATCGATAGTCGAAACTAGCCTGATCTGGTTCACCTCTGGATGAGTGCAATCACTACTCATAAATTTGCCCTACGACTGCGGTGTCTACGGAGTACGCTGTTGGGCCCCGTCAAGCCAACTGGGTGAGATCTGCAGAACTATCGGTTTCGATCCAGATCGCGCCCTGTCCATGTGCCAATGCGCGCCGGTCACTACCTCAAGCTCGTCGAGAAATCGAGAAGACCAAAATTTGATGTTCTGGCTCCTCATTTGACTCAAAGCATGTCCTTCTAAACCTAGACTAGTCGGTGCTCGATCTACATTCTCGCCTGGGCAAGGCTTGACTACTCACAGAAATCGATAGGAGGCGGGGTACGGGGAATTCTTACAGCTTTACGAATCTACGCCTACACGTACTCTCTACGTGGAACTGACCTTCACTTCGAGTCCTGGTAGTATTGTGACTGAAATTATTGTCTGCTTATGAGCACGGAGTACAAATGTCTCCTCGCCATTTGACATCCCGGTTAGGGCCTCGTTCTCATTAGAAACCCTGCTTGCTTGCAAAGGGGCTTTTCGTGACATAAACCAGGGGCAATTGATGGTTACGACGGAGTCTTTGATGCTAGTTGCATGAATCTCGCTATCCTCGATAAGAAATCTGCCTGCTTTGAAGAGTTATGGTATGTCATCTTGCCAAGATTGGTGGTTTCAATCAGTCAAGACTTAGTATGAGGCCATGTGCATAATACCAGTGGTAAGCCCTATATGTTTGTCCCATCGCAAGCATTCATGCCAACCGGAAGCGCCCATCATAACTACTCCGGAGTATTCTTTGCTCGTCAACGGCTAATGTCTTAAAATAGATATCAAGCACAAAGACAATTCTATTATTACCAACAGGGTGGAGTTTATGCAAGCATGGGCTCTTCCAGGACTCCTAGTAAGCGTAGTTGGATTAGGTTTCGTTCTCGCCAGGCATTTCTGTACCCTGCTCGCTACTCTACTCTACTCGCTTGTGCATCTGCACAGCCGGGAGGCAGCTCTATTGACGCAACACCACATACACCTTTATCTCTCAAAAGACAACCAAGCGTCTGGCACATCTTACCTGGGATTATCTAGCTCGCCCATCTAACAAGAACTCAACTTCTTGATTTGGCGGATCCAACCCCTTCATACCCCTTGAAAGGAGCCATTATTGAAGATAACTGCAGTAGCAGTTGGCTTATTCTGCATAAGCTACCGGAAGGGACCCTGCAGACATGACCCCCTTGCTCAAAACCCCACAATTCCAGCCCAGGAACGGAAGCTGTTGATCAAGCAGCAGGCTTGACGCCTGGCACGCTTATGGGGG